>CM047991.1:6690990-6720596 GCA_026261665.1 Melanotaenia duboulayi | reverse complement strand
CTCGTGTGGTGTCTGCGTCACCGCCGTAGGCGCTACATAGCATTACACCAGTGCTATGTAGACAGTTAAGAGGAAGTACTCCCATATGATTGGCCAATCTGGCATTATGAGTTTCTCGATCTTCTCGCTGAATTTGTGTGGTAACCGCCATTTTAAGAAACGACACCCAATAGATAAAGTTGGTGAGAGACTGACCAAATTATTTTTTCGTTATCTTCTACAAGCTAATAATAACACTGAACCATACTGGACACCATTGTTGTTTTAAAACAGAAAATAACTAATGAACTGAAGTGAACCATCAAAAGAACTCCGACTTGGTGAGTTTACCAAACGATACCACTCCTGCTGCCACCTTCAGGTTAGGAGGAGAAACTGCAACACGACACCAAACGATGCATACCCCCTACGCTCAAGTGCGAGAGCACACTCACCAGCGTCAGCTACACCGTCTTCTGATAGGGGCTCAGAGTAGAGTCTGCTCCTCCCTATCAAGAGGAGCCAGATGAGGTGGGTTGGTCTTCTGGTTAGGATGCCTCCTGAACACCTTCCTGGTGAGGTGTTCCAGGCACGTCCCACCAGGAAAACCCCTTGGACACTCTAGTGGGATTACATCTCTTGGCTTTACTTAAATTATGCTAATTTATGTGAGATTCATGGTTCAAATTTACATCCATTGACACTCAAAAACTCATAACATTCATTTTAATTTAAGCATTAATGCCTATATCTCTTTTAGTAATTATCATAAATATAGTTATTTTATATCACACTACATGATGCAGTTCACAGGGCATGATTGTTTAATTCTAACAACTTAATGTAAAGCTTTCATATGCTGCTTTTTGGTGTACCTCATAATGAGTTTGTCGTGTACCATATATTGAATGAAAGAACTTTGCCATATTGGACCATATAATCAACTTGAACATATCATACTTTTTGTGTTGGGCCATATTGTTAAATTTGAAGACGTTTTTACGTGTCGTTGTTGCTGCAGCTTTTATTTTAACACGAGAGCTTGTACATCATTAAATTTAGTATCAGAAGTAATTTCTTAAAACCCATTTTAAGATCAAACCTCATTAAATACTGTATAGAGTAATAATTACATGAACGTTCTCTGGTTAACTAGCAAAAAGTGCTAGCCAGCATGCCAGCAAAGCTAATGATATTAATGTTTTCACTGTTTATTGCCAATAACCAGTGATATACAGTATGTGTGTTTGTTCTGCACAACATGGTGCTAATGGTATCATGACTTGGAGCTGTGCGTGAGGCATATCATATGTTTTTTTTTGTATGAGCCTTTTGCAGCTATGTTGGCGTTGAATGCCACTCTGTAGCTCTTGAAGGCTTCCTGCTGTGCTTGAAGGTTATCAGCCGGCAGCAGCATGGTGTGAAGCTGGCCCACGTTCACAGTAACCTGGCTTCGCTGCAAGTTCCACAGCCACACCAGGCATCTGCATCTACAGAATAAACACTGCTTTACACTACATATCAGTGGATATTTTAGCCCCAGGGTAACTGCGTAGCATTTTCAGACACGTTAGATTTTTGCAAAGTAAGCAGAAGGTGGCAGGTTGACAGAAGGCTGTGACCTGGTTTAAATGGCTCTTTTGACATTTATTCATTTTCATTTATGAAATCTGTTTAACTTGCCTTTCATAAGGAAACAGTCGGATTGGCTCAGTATTGGAAAGGCGTGTTAGTTTGCACACATGCAATTTAAATGTCACAATTGTTACCATTAACTCGCCAAGAAACAATTATTTCAGTCGTTTTGCCAAATGTTATAAACATTTGTTGTCTTTTATATCTCATTTAATCAAGTTTTGGGAAATTGGTTCGATAAACTGACGCAGAGCTGGGATTCTTTTGCATTTTTTTAATTTCTTCATCTGCTTTATAAGCACTTCTCTAGAGGCCTATACAGTCGGCCTCCTTGGGGTACTTAGATGATTCTCCTTTATATGGTAAACCTCATCTAAACGTGATTAAACAAATCAGCTCTATTGCATTTGCAGCTTGTTGAAATCTTTTTAAGATACAGCAGCTCAGCAGTACTTTTTTGCTTTTAGCCAGGATTAGATTTTCATGGTTAACTCTTTTTTTTTTCTGCTCTCATGAAACCAGCAGCAATGTTCGTACCATCTTTATGCTCCAAGTGTATGTTGCTTTTGTTTGGAAGTCAAAGAAATTTCAGGTAAAAATGTCTCCCTTTGTTTGAGGCGCCTGAAGCGATCAATACATTGCAGCCTGGAGATATTACCAGGGAGTTAGGAATATTGGTTCTTCTACTTATTACAGGAAGTCTGTGTTATGCTCTGAATCTTTATCAAATCATTTCCCTGGAGAGAGAAAATGCTCGTGAGAGGTATTGGGGCTGATAACAGGGTTTAAATTATTCATCAGTGTCCAGACTCCCGTCCAAATACCACAGCCTAGGCCGACTGTTACACTCCCCCAGGACTTTTCACCACCTTCACTCCTTATAAAGCCTCCTCTATCTGAGAACATGCAGTGAAACCTTTTTTGTAAAAATAAATAAATAGACGAAATTGAGTCTCATAAATATTTGTAGCAGCAACATATTGTGTTTTTTCTGAATACACGAAAGGAACTGTGGGCGTGGTGTGAAAATTCTCAACTCGTGTGTGAAGGTGGTTAAAAACATTTCACAACATAATTATTGTTTATTTTTAATAGCCAGATAAGCAAAAACACAGCTTAGTTAAATTTTGGGAAGGTTAGTAAATAGCATAGTGTACTAGTGTTTGCATACCTACCTGAAAACTTAACCAAAGAAACCTACCACCAATATCAGGTGCCAAAATTTGCAGCTTGTTACAGGAAATAATCCCAGGTATAAAAGGTTTGATGCTCCTAGACGGACAAACTGAGTACAAAGGTTGATATATTTCCGATGTTAAGCAAAATTGACAAATGTCAGCCTCTACTTCAAACTGAGCTTTAAAAATTAGATCCCACATTTTCCCTTTTTTCCCCCTCTGAAAATTTCCCTCTGAAAATTAGAAACAGAAAATCTTTGTTCCCAATTGTGTTTGCACATCCAGGATCATTTTCTTGGTACAAGAAATATCTGGTGCCTTCATACATCAGAAAAAGAGTTGGTAAGAATGGAAACAAAATTAATACGAGACTAATTCCAACAATGAAATACTTCAAATTTAAGTCCCTCTGAACTGAATCTATATTCTATATTCAAGCAGCTTTATTGAAATGTCGCTTTTAATACAGTGTAAAACACATAAATAACATTTTTCTTTTTATGAGAAATTATATTGGTTTTTCAGTTGATACCACCTATTTTGTCGTGTCCATGATGGTCTTCATTAAAATGTTCTTGGAATATAACATGAAACTACACAAAATCCATACATTTTATATCAATATAAACATCTGTTGTGTTTTTTTTCATTTTATTTCCTTTGCTAGTAATTTCTTTCAAATTAAATTATTAATGAAAATAACATTTAGTTCTGTACCTGAGTACCCCATCACACAAACTATCCTCCCCCCACAAATTCAATGGTATGATCCAAATGAACATGGGCTTCACAAAATAGGATGACTTATGGATAACAGGGCACTGGAGACAAAAGTGTCTACCATCCTTTTTACTATATTTTAGTAATTTATCTTATGATATTGTGGTTGTCAAATTCAATAACTTGACCTATATTATATGGAAAATAGATACAAAATAGATAGAAAACATAGATACAATAGATACAAAATTATTATTTTTCTAGGGTTCTCTGGCTTCCTCCCACAGTCCAAAGACATGCATGTTAGGTCACTCTAAATTTTCCTTAGAAAAAAAATTTTCCTTAGGAGTCTGTGTGTGAGTGAGTGTGTGTGAATGGCTGTTTGTCTCTGTGATGGCCCTGTGATGGACTGGTGACCGGTCCAGGGTGTACCCTGCCGCTCACCTGCTAAAATGCTAGGATAGGCTCCAGTTTACCCACGACCCGTAATGGACTAAACGGTACAGAGAATGAATTAACTATTATTTAATA
Source organism: Melanotaenia duboulayi (assembly GCA_026261665.1). Classification (NCBI taxonomy): domain Eukaryota; kingdom Metazoa; phylum Chordata; class Actinopteri; order Atheriniformes; family Melanotaeniidae; genus Melanotaenia; species Melanotaenia duboulayi. The sequence continues at coordinate 6,716,553 of CM047991.1, read as the reverse complement.
AAAAGGTTTTTGTTTTTCCAAGAATATATCATAATGCTGAATCTCATGCAGACCCATGTGCTCTGTCTCTGGCATTCAGTATTTAGAGCGGTGGTCATTTTGATAAAACATCACAATGCTGGTACAGCTTGTTAGTTTGTTATTTTAATAGTTTAATTGCTGAAGTCCAATTTGTAGAGTTCTCATGGAATAACTCCAAAATAAAAACAACATCAAACACAGCATTCAAATTATGGGGGAGCTGAGGGGAGCTTGGCTCCCCAGAAAGGCAGAGGAGTTCCCCTAAAGAGATTCAGCTCACACTTCAGAGGGAGCCCTTAAAATCTTCCGATGGGATGATCGGTTCTGTTTCCTTCAGCACACGCATAGCAGCATTGTTTGTTTGTTTGTGTGTTGTGTGCTGTGAGCATCCACACAACCAGCCGATGTGCTTCTTTTTGTGGTTAAAGAACTCTCCGTTGCTGTTTCAGATTAAACAAGCTGCATTCAGTAGTTTTTTTTAATAGTAACCATATTTTTGACTACGCTACATGTTCTAATATAAATGCGCGTGCATGTGACGTGTGAAGTCACGGTGCACATGCGAAAATAAGCCCCAAAAGCTGTAATTCGAGCCCTGATCAAACATTAAATTGTTTGTTAGATGCTCTTAACCGCTTCCTGCTGCTGGACCCTGTACTCGGTCCAGCAGCTGATTGCACAAGTTAATGTGTGTAAAAAGTTACTATAGTGATGTAGGGGTATTTTATTTCTAATATTTCTCAAAAAAGAAACTCTAACGCCACTAAATCAACACTCCAAGTGCATTTTGTCAACTTAATATTTGTTTTATAACTTACAAATTACGCATGCACCAAATAACAAATGCCATCTTGAACAACACCCGAAACAAAACGGAACAGAACGCGTGATCTCTTCAGTTTGTTGACATTCTATATCTTGCGAGCTTTCAAACGGTATCTTATACTTGAATAAGACTTCATCGTCGCCAGTTCGAGCCTCGGCTAGGAGGAGGTTCGAACCTGGGGGCGGTGGCCTTTCTGTGTGGCGTTTGCATGTTCTCCCCATGTATGTGTGGGTTCTCTCCGGGTTCTCCGGCTTCCTCCCACCATCCAAAAACATGCATGTTAGGTTTATTGGTTATTTTAAATTCTCCCTGTGAGTGTGTGTGTGAATGGTTGTCCATATCTATGTTGGCTCTGCGACAGACTGGTGACCTGTCCAGGGTGTACCTGCCTCTCACCTGTTAGGATGCTGGGATGGGCTCCAGCTTCAAGATAGTCTATGAATGAAATATACATCTTTGAGCGTGAACTCAGGAGCATCACCACTATATAAGATCTTTGACCAGCGGTGACGCACCACACATAACGAATACAGAACGGAGATGATTTCTTTCAATAATTTAGAGATTTTACAATTTCAAAGAAGGCTAACAGTGATCAGCATGTCTAAGAGAACTCAAAAAACTAAGTAAACCCTTTTAGAAGCTCTCAAGGAAAAATAGAGATGTAGTTATATCCAGTTATATTCTGAAGATAGCAGCAATGCTAATGTTAACTATGACTCCTATTTTATAAAAATATGGATTTCTTTGTTTTCATTTGTGGCTGTCCATGTTGCCTCTTTAGACTTTGACTGGAGCTACTTTTGGTCATGGAGTCGCTTCGTGGACTACGTGCAGTGCGTGGTGGCCTTCACACTGATGGCGGCCTACATCACCTACCTTCTCCTGGACTCTGCGCTGTTTGTAGAATCCCTGGGCTTCCTGGCTGTATTCACTGAAGCAATGCTTGGCACACCACAGCTCTACTGCAACTATCAGAACAAGTCCACAGAGGGCATGAGGTAAAGATCAATATGAAACTCTGTGTGTCTTTGTGTATGAAGTCTTAAGGGAGGCTGTTTTGGTAAGGTCTGGGCAGGCAACATGAACTGTACAATTATGGTACGGTGTTGAATGAAGGAGGACCTGATCGTTCCTCATTCTAGATCAATAAAAAACCCAAATGATTCATAGTTAGGGGTGATAATATATATAACAGGGAGGGGCTGCATTGGTTTATTACATGTCACATTCATGAACAGTAGGTCAAATGAGATCATGATAGCAAACTGAGCCGTTGTCTTAGGCATATTTAATTGTCTGATACTTGCCCAGAGAACTGAGGGTGTGACGTAATGGTTCAACCTTGTACAACCACACAGTGGCTGCATTACTTAGTGGTAAAATATGGGCACTTGTGCCAAATGTTTAAATGAAACCTAAAATTCCCACAGTAGAATCTTGATATTGATCAGATATTCACAAGCTTGCATTTCCATTTGCTCTGCTCTTAAACAGTCAAAAAGTATGTCCTCTTTCAGTTCTAAGGCTTTATGATTTTACCTCACATTGCAGATGGCCTCATATTTGACTCTAGAATATTCTTGTAACAAACAAATTTATAGTTGACTCAATAACTGCAAGGTGTTTAGGTCCTGTGGCTTCAAAACAAGCATAAACCATAAGACTTCCACCACCATGCTTGACATATATGAGGTATTAGTGTTAATATGAACCATTAAGTTTCCACCAAACATGCTTTTATGCATTCTGACCAAGCATTACCACTTCTTGTCAGTCAAAAGGACCTTTGGCCTCATTCACCAATCTTTCTTGTGAACAACTTAGTTTAATTTAATTTATTTTGAACATGTCAATAAAACAAAGCAAAGCAAAAATCAACAATATACAAAAGCAAGCAAGCAGGTGGGCAGTCCATCACATTAAAAAAAAAACGTGTAATTTCTTTGCATGTTTGAAAAAGAATGGGAAGAAGTCTAAACTTATTTATCCCCTCCCCTTTTCACATCAACAAAAGCCACTATCCAGAAGCCCAGTCAACTCTTCTCTCGACAACCAAAGATTAAACATATAAACTACATGTACAAAATACATTTTCAATCAATAGCTGGTGATCCTCAATGACATTCTGTACTTGCATACTTTCAATAAACCATTTCTTTATACATTTTTTTAAACTGTTTCAAGGTTATACATTCTTTTAACTCCACATTTAAACTATTTGACAGTTTAATTCTACAAACTAAAACAGAAAAGCTTCTCTTTGTGGTGCAGAAATACAAAGATTTGAAGTTACCCCTAAATAACCTTTAAGTACCTCTTTAATTACAGCCCCCTTCTACATTGAATATTTTTTTAAATGTTAACTTGAACAGATTGAAATGCCACAAAGTCAATTATCAGCAATTTTCACTGTAGGAATAATGCATTGCTGTAATCTCTATATCCAGTTTTATATTGTATTGCTCTCTTATGTAGTATATATTTAATGAATGTAATTTTCTACTTATTACCCTGAACTTCTGCACAATAAGTAAGATATGAAAAAACAACAGAACAAGAAGAATCTGTTCTGAAGTTCTACTTACAAACTTTTAATCAAGATTGTTGCATTCAAGAAAATCTTGATGCAGTGGATTTGTTCTTAGCTCAGAACTCATATTATGAACACTGTAGTTCTCTTACAAACATTTGAGGTCTGATGTGTTTGAACAGTCAATTTTTTTAAATAATGTGGTCTTTTACAAAGCATTTTGTGTTAGGAAAAAGCTCTCAATGGCAGACACTCAGTGAAAAGGCACAGCTTTTTACTTGACTCAGGTCAGCAGACAATGTTTAACTAATATTCAGCTTAGAACAACCCCTTTATATACACCGCATCCCCCAAATTGGCTTTAGAGTGGAAAATCCCCATCTGGGAACACTTATCTCAGCTCCTGGTGCAGGACCCCTAGGATGGGGTTTACATTGACAGATCCAGCAGGAGGGTAATAATGTCCTTTAATGTCCTTTGCAGCTGTTCTCACATTCAAAAGTAGGAGACAAGAAACTTGTGCAAACAGGTTTCTGGTCAGGTCATTCTGACCATCTGGCCTCCTTGCAGAGGCTCACAGTATCATTAATAGGATTTTCCCACCATTATGTTATGACAAAATAAATAGCAAAATGTTGCAGATCATGGCCTAGCACCATAATTTTCCCACAGCGTAAAATTAAACATTTTCATTTATGTCAGTCATTTAAGAACAAGCCGCAGTCATGATCAGATTTAATTCTGTTGCTGGTCATTCTGAAACAGTCATGCATTAAAGCTCCCTCACCAGAATATCATCTGTAAATGTCACCTGTGACCCCCAGAACCACCTGCTGAATGTTGTATTTGATCAATAAAATTCACTACAACGTTGTCCTTTTACAAAATTGATTATTTTTATTTGGAGATGGAGGTTATACCCTGGCTGTCTAGTTATTAATTCCACTCACAAACTACCAGACTTACCAGGAGGATTTATTTCATCATCTTAAAAAAATGCTGCAGCAGGTGTAAATTTGCTTTTTACTCTGCAGAAGGTACAGCAGACTGTAATAAAATTTGTTGTAGTCAGTAAAACACAAGGATGTACATCCTGATCCGCTCATAGGACCAGAATGAAGGCCGATGTCCAAGTTCAGGGGTAATTAATTGCTGCGTATGTACATAAATCTGCTTTTATTGGTATTCTGTTTATTTTTACTCATCTGTCTCACCTGTGTCTGTTTGCAAACAGCACTTAAGTTTTGATCTTTTGTGTACTTTTTTTTTTTACTTTTACCAATACACAGTACGGCCAGCTGGCACGTCCTTTCAACTTATGGGAGTTTTGCATTCGCCAATCTAACGTGTCTACGAACATGTTCATAAATCTGATGTGGATTTTCGTAAAAAAACTTCTTTAGTACAACTTGAAAAATAAATTTAAGAAGCTTAGTAAGAAGATATTGGTGAATGAGGCCCATCGTTCCAGAAGTCTTGTGGTTTGTTCAGATGCTATATTGCAAACCTAAGCTGTGCTGCTACGTAATTTCTAGAGAAAAGAGGTTTTCTGGCAAAGTTTAAAAGCCATACGCAGCTTTTTTTTTTGTAATTGTAATGCATAAACTTTTACCATGCTCTCTGAGGCCTGTAGAGTCTAAAATGTAGTTCTTGGTGGGTCTCTGCAAAACGAAAATTCAAATCCTGGTATTACTAGCCTGAATGGCAATATATAATATATATTGATAAATTTTAATTCAATACAACAAAAATGATGGAAAAACTGTTTTCAAATCAGACTCAGATTAATTGGCAGCAGCAGTTGCTTCTCTAAAGTCACTCTCATGGTGGCATGTGAGAATACAAATTACAAAATAAAAAAGACCTTATGCTGAGATTTTCCACCCAGGACGCAGGTAGAAATCACCAGATCATCAGTGAAACACTGTATGAACGTGTAAGCAAATATTATCTAGCATTGGCAGCTGCTGTGTTTGCTAGTAAAGGATTTTCATTTCTACTGACCTGTATGCTCCTCTCCTCTATTGTGGATCCATAGATAAATACAGTAATCATATAAACACAATACAGACTCTTATTTGCTGTTTCAGTGTGTTAAAAAGAAAAAAAAAACACGAAAGAAGAGGAAAACAAGAAAACAGTGATTTCTCACCTGCCTTCACTTTACCATCTTAATTGCTATCAAAGCTAAGAAGATATAAATAAGTTTTCATTCACTGCTTCTTTATTTGGCTTAATTTTTTGTTAAATAGCACAATGTGAAATATCATGTCTTTTTGTTGATCTGAGGTTGTTATTACTGTTTAATAAAACTGGTATGAACCAGGTGATTCTTTAGGTCCTGATTTGTAAAATGTTAGCGTTGAAAAGGGTGTAATTTCTTTTTCACACGACTGAAATCATTCTGTGTAGCTATTAGGAAAATGTATTCAGTTTTATTTTGTGTTGCTTCCTTGGTTTTGTCTTTGTAGAACTGAAGACCATCATTTGTAAGTTGCCAAAACTTTACAGTGTTGTCAGGGTTTTAGTAATGAGATGAAAAACCATTGATTGTGAAAACAAAGAAAACTCAGATTTATGGACCCTGAGATGCCAGTTAAAAAAAATAACTAAAACATTAACTTAAAAACACCTAAACTAAACATAAACAAAATGCCTCCAAGAAGAAAACCCTATTCTGTAGATAACAAACTGCAAGTAGAAAAATATGCAGCCGAAAATGTTACTCAAGCAGCAGTTGACAGTTATTCAGAAATGACCCAGAAGAAGAAGAATGCGATGGATTCAGTGATGTGGAGTGATATCGGGAGCTTGGTAAACTTGCTTACCGGTAACTTGTTTGTTGGAGTTGTGGCTTGTTAACTTCAGCCTCTCAGGTATGTTCAGGGTTTCCGTTACATAAATGATCTTGGCGCACCATCAAGGCGAAATAAAAGCCGCCGGAAGTACAGCCTTCAGAAATTTTATTTTTTTTTCAGATTTTAAAAGTAATTTATATTGTGTAAATCAATCCATATGAACAAAAAAACTGTATTTGCGCACATTTACAGACCATAAAAACCACCGGGCCCATGTGCGTCTCGTTTTAGTTATGCCGCAGTTTTGTTCCAACCACCGCAGTCAGGCAATTCACACCAGGAACGTTTTAGACGCAGATTGCCTAGGGCCCTACAATTTCCGTGTGGAGGAGGAACATATGTCTGGAGAAAACGGCATGGAGATAAACAGCAAATATGTCATTCTGTGAGCAGAACTGAGAAGAATAAATGCCACATTTGGTTATAAAACAAGGTGAAACCACTAACTGATGGCATGGTTTCCACTGAACTTAATGAAAATGAAAGTCTCGGTGTACTTAATTTATTTTAAAACAACACAATGCTTTGTAAATGACCAAAAGTAATAAAAAATCTGACAAATATGTTGCTGTAATTTTATTTTTCTATTGTAATGAACTACATAGCAGAAATCTTCATACAGACATGTCGGCACTCAAATGTGCTTTGAGTCTTCTTGTGTGCTCGTAGGGAAAATATTTTTAAATTTAAACAGTCTATGTAATATATGCATAACTTAGGACACAAAGTTGTTCTTTGAAATAGTTTTTCATATTTCATATAGGTGAGTTGAGGTTGGGGAAAGGCCACCAAACAGAGAACAACAGTGGCTCTTCATGAGGACCAGATACAAAGTAAAATAGCCTCCACAGGAGTCCTAGTTTTCCTCCCAAGTTTCAGACACAGTATAAAGACACTGTGATTGGTGATTACAGACCATCACTCTGTTCTTCCTTAACTATTATGGACAGATAATTTGTCTGATGGAAACCTTAATAGCTGGTATTCTCTCCTTGGTTAATGGTAAGTCTTACTGCTGATGAGCAATGTTTTATTTATAAGTGAAACTTCCATCACTGACAGCTCCGAGGGTGTTGAATTGTCAGACGCACTGAGCGATGATTATATTGTCTAACATATGATCATTTACCAGGTGAAATAAAGGTTTGAAGCACCTCTCAAACAGGAAGTAAGGTAGAAGCTGACAACTGTTCATTAAGCTTACATGACAAAAGACTTTTAAAGTTCATCCCTACAAGTCAATATGTTAATGAAGCATTGTGTCCTACTCCATCTTTTGCTAATACATCATTTTGGCTCATTAAGGCATCAAGTCCTAGGCTGTAATTACAAGCTTAAGTGTAGCATTGATTTTTCTTTTTCCTTTTTTTAAGCCCCAAACTGTTTTAAAATCAATTTTAATAGCTTACTGAAGCTAAGAGGTACATGCTATTTTGTCTAAATAATAAATGAAAATGAATGAAACATCAGTGGATTGCAGCCCTATAATTTGAACAGATATGGATGTTAATGTGATAACATTAAAGTGATAATGTTTGTATTCAGAAAAAAGTTTGAGATTTTCTATAGAAGACACCCATGCCAGCTTTCTTGCTGTGTGTGTCTTGCCTCTTAGCGGTGTTTGTGCCCCCGCCTCTCTGCTGGTTGGCTTTCTGCAGCACACAGATAACAGAGCTCCAGCTGGGCTGCATGTCCACTTAACCGGCCATGACAGCTCCCACGCTGGGCCTTTCCATAGCCTCTCTGTCCCATACCTGATTTATTCCTGATTTTCTTGTACTTGTCGCTTTATCTACCATCTACATTGTCCACCATTGCTGGCTTCAGTATATAGACGCAGGAAGAGGTCACGCTCGCTTTCTCTTGCGTTGCTAACTACACTGCGTTCCATGATTTATCTTGCAAGCAGCAAGTGTATCACTTTTCACTGAGCCTCACTCTCTGTGACGTTTCCAGCCAACTTTTATATACACTACTTCAGAAAGCATGTCAACAAACCTGCAGGCAAAATTGTAAACATTCTTTCTGCCAGAATGGTCATATGGGTATTTTTGAGTATATAGCTAGTAGCATTGGAGAATTTTTTGATCAAGACTGTACACTGTAAAATTAATTTCAGCTGCTGCAGAGGTGTCACTTGGTGTGTGCCGCTTCCATTATAGATCATTTTCCTGTACTTATTGTTGTTGAAGCCTGCAGAGAAAGCATTTTCTCACTCAGACCCTGATGACTGCCCTTGATGTTTTTTAAAGAGGCAATTATTTTCTGTTGTCAAACCTAGGAGCAGCAGGAAGTGTCAGTATTTTGCCATTATTTTTCTCCCCTTTACCCATGAGGAGAGACTAAACAGTGGCTTTCAAGCAACTATTAAATTGTATCTATTTTGAAGTCTAAGCCAAGTGATAAATTTTCTGACTCTGTGGAGGCTTTAGTTACAGAAACTAGTGTTCCTACAACCTCCACTCTACGTTAATATTTCAAAATGACATTTCAGAAAATGAATGAAGATTCAAGTTATAGATTGTTGTGGGGAAAAAAAAGTTTATCTAGAATTCATATACAAATAGGCAAGAAATCTATAGCTTTTTTAGTTCTTATGTTATCAGACAGTTCTGACAACATCTGATAACTAAGAATTAAATCAGCTAAAGAAAATTATAGACACTGAACTTTATTGGATAGACAAGAAATTTTTTCATTTTTGTATTTTCTGTCAAAGAGCTACATTACTTTGCTTTAAAGGTTGAATCAACCTCCTCAAACAGGATAAGCTACCATTTTCCTTGTATAATTCCTGCATTATATTTCAGCTGAATTTATTGTAATTTATCTAATGCCAGTTCACAACAGATGTAACCTCAAAGCAAACAATTTTACAATCCAGCTCAGGGCCAGGCTAGCCATTATTATTAGTACATATTGAGTACTACGTTTATGTTGCACTTTGCTCAAACTTAATTGTTTGTATTCAATCACATGTCTTTTGCAACATCAGCTACCTATGGAGTCTGTTCCAGAGAGCAGGTTACCGCACGATATGTGTGAACTGCTGACATCAGTCGGTTCTTGACGTGCTATTATGGCAACAAGTCAAAGTTGCAATGCTCTAACATTTTACACACTCATTCTGTTCTGGTACTTCACACTCAAAATAAGTTCCGCTTACAGCAGTTAGCCAAAGCATTACAACGGAAAGCACCTTAAGCTAATTTAGCACAACTTTAGCAATGCAGCGAAAATAAAAAGCTGACCGACACAACGAACCATGCTTCACTCGTCATTACCCATGGCAAACAGAGTTAAATTAAACTAGAGACATGCTGAGTCATTAATTGTACAACATTATTATAAACTTACCTGTCGGGAAGCTCCACTCTGCCCATTGCTTTAATATAACCCGGCTAGCTACTAGCTACTTCTGTTGAAAAGATGGGGATTACTGTGGGATTGAATGGAATCAGAGCTCCATCTAGTGAACAAACGCTGCAAGGGCATCATTCTGCAGATTCCTACACTTAACAGCATTATTTGTTTTATAAGAAAGTAAGACTAAATCGGTGTATAATTAGCAAAACAACGGCCGATATTGGCCATTTTGAAAAGGGCTAAAATCGGCCGATTTAATCGGTCTGCCGATTAATCGGTTGGGCCCTATTCTATAACTTTATCATATTTGAGAGAATGGGAGCAGTTGGTAATAAGATCTTTAATGATCTCATTGTTTCTGCTCCTGTAAGTACACATTTAGATGTTTATGTAGCATCATTGCAATAAAACATACATTTTATTTTTTGGCAACTTTCATGACACACAAGTTCACCTTCAAGTACTGAAATAAAATAAAAATACGTTAAAACAAAGGACACAGAAGATTGACAACAGACAGAGCAACTCATCACAGGGACTAACAGAATGTGAGCAGATGAGTTTTTATTTAAAAAGTGGGAATTAATTAGTGTTGTGTACAACCTGTAAAGGTGAGTTCCATTATTGCACAGGCAGTGGTGCTAGGACTTTATTTAATAAAGCCAGCCAGGAGGGGATGTAGGTGGAAGGGTGAAATCGGGTTGGGAGGAGAGGTAGAGCTGGGTGTCATCCACAAAGCAGCCAAAGTTGATGTGATATTTCTAAAAGATACGGCCAAGGAGAAATGTGTCAGTGATGAATAGCAGGGGTTCCAGTATAGAACTCTGGGGCACACCTGTGGTGACTAGGAGTCACTGAGAAGGGAATGAACTGAGTGGGGTCAGCAAAATAAGATGTAAACCAGTGGAATGTATGAAGAAATGAGGACAGTCTGATAACTATACATATTTTGCAATAAGAGGGCCGATAGCCTCAGTGTGCTAGTATCCAGGTGGCCGGGAGCTGATGCAGCAGGTTGCCTGGTTAGACATGCAAGTAGTTGCCTTTTTACCAGCAATGGCTATATGTCCTCATCAAAAGCCATCTTCACCAAAACACATACTGGCACCTGCAGCTTCTGAAGACTATTTTGACCCATCTACTGCTCCACAGAGTACAGCCTTATATTTAAACACATTTTACTGCTTATCACAGACTACTTCATCATCTTCTCTGACTTTATTGCCTTGGAGACCAGCATTGTCACATAATTACTTGATGAATCCTTCATAACCACCATGTAATTCAAATGTCTGGATGTATTCAAAAAGATGGTAAAAATTGTTTCCATCTTAGAAAATTTTACTTTCTTTGATGGGTTCAGCTTAAAAGTAAGCTACAGTTGTTAGATTCATTGAAATTTAAACCCACTGTCTAAAATAAATCACATTCTCACTCATGCTCTTCAACATTTATGTGCTGACATCTGTTTCAAATCATATTGAGCATAAAAATGCTTTGATAAATGTACTTTGTTACATACACAGATTTTTTTTTTTTTTTTTTTTTTTTGCAGAGCTAAAATACTGCAAAATCCTGTAAACCCTCGGTTTGAAACATAAGGCTGAGTACTTGTTATTTTGTGTTGTGCAGGTACAGCAGCTGCAGAATGCTTACTTGAGGACATTGTCATTTCCAGCTCTGTTTGTTGCTTGTGTCCTCTTCTCCCTATGTGCACAACCTGTTGAGTCCGACAGGCTGTTGCTAGGTTACTTTACCTTAGTGCTCCGTTCAAGGTGTCTGAGTCTGTTTGTGCATTCATATGTTTGTGTGTGTGTGTGTGCGTGCAGAAATATAAAGCAAAAAAACATTTACAAAGCGAGGATGTTGTGTATTAGAAGTTCAGTTTTAAATGTTAGAGCATGAGTTTGAGGTTACGATCAGACGTCTGTGTTCAGGCTATGAGTAGTTATGCAGAAATGAGTGATGAGTGTTAGGAAATGAATATCTGAATAAGTAAGCACATAAGTGCATTTTGCAGAAGCAAAAACAAACAGGTCAGGTTAGGTACAATACAGACAGAAAACAAACACAGTCAGAACAGCATGTCTATGTGGAAAAACATCACACTGACTTCCCCCCCAATTAATAGCCCTGCCAGTGCCCCTGTTCTACCTGTAGGAACATCTTAAGTGTCAACAACTTCCCAGTCCTTGCATCTTTATGCTTGCAGTAGGAATCTATTCCACTCTCCCAAGTAGACGGGAGGCTGGAGTCCAGTCAGGGTAGAAGTGAGAATGAATTATATTGCATGTCCTCAGCATGTATACACTCCAGCCCTGCACCATAACACACTGTCAGACAGGCAGTAGAAGAGCAGTTTTTAATCTAGAAATATGAATGAAGCTCCTAAGCCATCCCATGAGAATGCAGCCAAAGGCATTTGGTATTTATCTGAAGGTAATTCATCCTCAGGTTCTGTGTTAGCCTCCCTGATGCTGTTTGACAACACTAACAACTCTGTTACCATAATGGGTCCTCAGAGGTTTGCATCAGTGCCACTCAGACATTGTATATGTCACAATTGTGCTGTTCTTTGTAACATCCATTACTCTATTTTTTTTTAACTTTCAAGTCACATTTTACCACTTTTCTGTCACAACAGGAATACTGTTTACATTTAAAATAGTGTATAGTGTATACCATCTTTGATACGACTGCTGTTTTTTTTTGTTGTTGTTTGTTTTTCTACTATGATGAACCAAACATTAGACTCCTCCATTGTTGCCATGTTTATTGTTTTGGTAATCACCCAAATTAAACAATGTAAATTTTTTTGTATTTAATCCACACAAATAAAAATGCACCCGCTCTGAAATGATTCTTTGCGTCACCTAACATAACTGCGGCCGACTGAGCTGAAGGTTCTGTGTCAGAGCCGGTTATCTTGGCAACGCATTACAACAAAAGATATTAAATAGTCCACCCGGCCGCTTCTTGTGAAAAATTATGATTTTAACAGTAAAAACATTAACTTATTAATAATTGATTCAATATTTCTTTCATAAATGACCATGGTATAAGCGGGATAATGACCTTTGAGGTGTCCATTATTAATGATAATGGACACCTTTGTGTCGGACGGTTCACGCCTCCGCATCGTCCATCAATTTATAATAATGGACACCTTGTCAGGCATTATTCCTTACATATACTCTTTGCCTTGTTTTCTTAACTTTCTAGAACAAAATATCATAAATACAGTATGTGCAGTGTATATATAGCTTGCTGTGCTCATCACAGTAAACCAAATGATGCATTTTGTTGTGTTTAAGTGGCACACATAATTTATCATGTGTTTTTACCTAGGTGGATGAAATAACATGCTGTAATGAACCAAATTCATTGCCACTTGTTTATTAAATGTGTTGTGATCCTATAACTAAAAATATCCTAATACACCATGCTGTTAACACAAACATACACTACTCATATAAAGTTAGGGATAATCAACTTTCATGTGAAATTTACAGAAAATATACTGTAGGACATTTAAGTAGAATCATGGTAATTCCTTCATCTTAAACAATTTATTGAAAGAAACGCTATCAGGCTGTCATTTAACCCGAACATTTAGTGGTTAATTCATAGTTCACACCTTTTGTTTTTGTTGTTGTTTTTTTTTGGTTAATTATCTTGTTAATGAACAGCATGTTTTTACTTAAACGTTAAACAGTTGTCATGTGCATTCAAAAGTTTAGAGAAATTAAGTTAATCCATAAAAGTTATAATGTATTGTAGGTTCATGCTAACATCATACAAAAAGCTGAATATATATGAGTAGCATATATCAATCTAAGATTTCCTTGTTTAAAGCTTTAGATCAAATTATACTAGCATCCAATTATTGCAGTTTAGATTTTAATTTTTAACTTTTGTCTGTTTATCAAGCAAAGTGAAGTTGTAGCTAAATAAGTAAATGACAAAGAAAGAAAGAAAAAAGGAAAGAAAGAAAGAAAGAAAGACCAGTGAAAGTGCAATTTCCCAGATGGCCTTTTCTCTGGTCTTTATATTATCCTCAGACAACCAGTTCAGAGTACACAACATTGTAACCAGAAGCAATAATAAGTTTTTGAGCTGCAAAAATCTCTCCCACAGGTAGAAGCCACCTTTCAGTGTGATGCTGCCTCATATCACAGTTGATCCTGTCTGGCCCCGAGGATAGATGTCCAACTAAAATCCTTGATCCCTAAATCCCAAATGAGCTCCAATCAAACCTTTCTCAAGCTCTGGACATGACAGTGGAAAGAGTTGTGACTCTAACTTGCACCTGCTTGCCCACTTTAATCCAGACAGCATGAATGTGGTTGTTGAGAGTCGTTGCTCACACCCACCCCACTACATTCAAAATATATATAAGTTTGTAAGGAAATAACTGGGCATGTCTGAATGACGTAGCTACAGAACTGATGGACATCCATCTGCTTATTTTTAGAAATAGACTAAACTCTGCCATTGAAATACTTCCGGCTCATTTTACATCGTTATGAGTTTTCCTAAGAAGAGACTGATTGATTGCCTATTTTAAACCTGCAGGTTTAATCATCACTGGGCAACATTCAGCCAACACATACAGCACCATAACGATAACAGCTGTACTGTAATTATGAAAGGGCACGGGGCTATCTGGATATCACATTTCACTATATGATTATAAAGGCAAGAAGTCTTGTGATAAAAATCTTATTGCAATTCCAGTAATTATTATTTCTTTTAATTTCTTTTGCTTTTTTTATTTGATTATTGACACTTGAAGTATTAGGAGATAAGGAACTGTCAAATCACATAAAAAACACAGTGAATGTAGAGTCTAAATCACGAATCTGCCTAATGTATACCAGCACTATATCAAACTGTTTACTTTTCCCAGTTTGGTTAAATCAACACTTTGCACTAAACTGTGTGTTTATAGCATTTATATTCTTAGATTTTCTCTTTTACATACTGCCCTTTAAATTGCAACAAAGAATTTCATTATACAGGGAAACTTGTTTCCTAATGTGCAAATGACATTATTACTTTAAATCTTGAATCCTACAAGAAAGTATATTCTCAGCCTTGTTCTCAAAATGTTAAATTCGCTGCTGTTCCTCCTAATTTAGGGCAAACAGTCTCTTTAACTCAGGATAGCTATTTATTGTTTATTTCACCCTTTATTTTCACCAGTCAAAACTTAAAATTGAGACTTTATTTGGATCTCAGGAATGACACCTTTGTTTTATGACTATTTTATGACTGAAGTCGCTGTGGAACTTTTTTTTAAGGCAAACGGCAATGAATCTTTAAACTGATTATAAATTATGAAATGAGATAAAAGGCTGTACTGATGTTCAAAGTTTCTGCTGTTTGAGAGAGGCTTATTTGCTCATCATAATTAGCAGCAACATAAGAGGCCATTAATATTTACTCCTTAATAACTTCCCTAAATGGAGAGTGCTAATACTGCCTTTTTAACCAGCAACATTTAGAAACTCCCTTCAGTATTTGAAGCTAGCTGAAACTGGATTTGCAACCAAGTGGTGCTATCTAAGCCTGCGTTACAGTAAATATTTGTGAAAGCAGATATTTTATGGGGGGACATTTGACCGAATGGAAGGTGTTTGTGTCCGTTTGCGGTGCCTGGGGGGGCTAGGATGGTGTTTTTGTGTAAACAGTTTTCAGGCTGCTTCTATAATTAGATAGTTTGGAGCCTGCAGAACCAAAAGTACATACTGATACTGACCAGCCTGCCATAAATAAAACACAACAATACAAACACAAAACAGAGAGATGGGACATTCAGCCTGCCTTATAAGGACTGTGGTCTTAAGCTGCATCCCAGTATACTTGAAAACGGTGCCAGGGCCTTATTTAGCCTGCAGGCTGCTGTCCACAAACTCGATCACATGCTGTGGAAGATCTGGCTGCTGATGCTGCCGACCAGTCAGCCCTGTGGCTCGAACGTGGTGCCGCTGTGTTGAACAGGTCTGCCAAAGCAGAACGTCGGCTGCCTGCTGCAGATCCCTACAGCAGGAAAACCTTTAGATCATTTGTCCAGCCTGTTGTCTTTCCATCTGCTCAGATCTCTCTGGGCCAGATAGCTCCTGCTTATATTAGATCAAAAATTACATTTGTTTGTGTTTCAGGGTAAAAAAAAGGGAATCCTGTTGAGTTTCATTAATACTTACTTTGTGAGTGAAAGTAACGTTTGTATTATGTATTTTCCTACTAAAGAAATCATCTTTTAAAGAAAAGAAGAATATCAAACTGAATGTCACAAAAGTGGAAGCTCCCCTTAAAAGAACAGTTCATGCTGCACATTGCTGCAAACTTTCATAAAACAGTTATATAACCGAGTTCTCCAAAAGGTTATGTTCACTTTTTTTCAAAGTCTGCATCAACAGGACAGTCAGTTGCCTGTATGGTATGAAAATGTAAGTTTAGCTTATAAGGGAATGCCATGGGTAAAAACTTAAGAAACATGTGAAACAGACTAAAACATCATGATATTTTTTAGGGTGTGACATAACCAATAGTCCTCCATGGTACTGCTGCCCCACTGTTGGAAAAAGGAGCATGCTCAGTGTCTCTGCTAATCAGTTATGAGTAATTTCACCTTTAATTCTTAATAATCCAACAAGTAATGTATTCTTAATATATGTTTACCTTCTTATAATTCTACCAGAGCCACTGGTTCCAAAAGTAATATCAGAGAAAATGCTAAGAACTATTTTAAAGTCCACTTCACATTGAACTACTTTGTTTTCTGCTTACATGTTGTATTGTACAGTACTGGCTCTCTAAACTCATGCATGCACATCTCTGCATTCATCTATTTGACTACATGAAAACACACAGACCCAGTTGAAATGCTGTTAGGAGCATACCATACCAAAAGTGGCAATCTAGTCTCCACCTCTTAGGAAAATTCAAAATATTGATATTTTATGTATTGGTGTCATCTATAACATGTTGTGATGTATTTGGTCTTAATTATAGTTAATGAAAAACTGCATATTAAAAAAATGAACATGTTTACAAGATTAGCACCAGCACAATCTTTTCTACAGCGACCGCTGCCGTGTAAACGAAGCAGTTAATGGTACACATATGATGGTGACACTGCAAGCCAAAAATGATGCTAATCATGTCCACACAGACTGTACAGCTGGATTATTCAAAACTTTTAACGTAGAAAGCGTTTTCTCAAAATGTAAATCAAAATAGTGGCGGACAGATTGATCCAAATATCGATAATAACTATACCATCATTGATATCAGTAAATATTAGTGCAAAAACAATAACATTGATACTTTAGTTGCAGTTCCGCTCCTCTGTGTGGTATGTGCTGCTGCATTTCATCAACGAAGCGACCTGGCTGTCTGTCCATCACAATGCAGAGCAGTCACTCTTTAGCCTCTTTTGTTATGATGTTGTTTTATCACGTGACTCAGCTTTTCAGGTAAATGAGCAAGCAACAGGCACTGGCCAGCAGCACACACACCTCCAACTAGTCAGGGGTGTGGACCAGAATATCAGATGTGACAACTGGGTGGTTAACTGTGGTTAATTTTGTGTAACAAATGGGTCATCCTGCAGCCATCCAATGGTCAGAATCTTCATAAATAAGGAGGATAAAGTGGTCTTTGGTGGATTCTGTTCCCTGCTGTGACAAAGCACCTACATGCCCAAAACCAGCTTCTCACGCTGAGATAATGTTAAATTCATCTTTTTAAAATAGTACCAGTAATAACACCTGATGATAAAAATTCTAAATGCAAGACTTGAAAACTATCAGAAACTTCATAAAAAGGGAGGATAAAGTAGTTTTTTGGTGACTTCGCTTCACTGCTGTGACAAGGACACTACATGCCCAAAATCATCCTCTCTCGTCGAGATGAAGCCAAATTCAGGTTTTTATGAGTGAAATGTTTTGTTTGTGTGGTAATGCTGTTTTTTGTTTGGTTTTTTTAACATTGTAACTCAGAAAAGGTAATGTTAGCCTTATGAACTAAAGATTAATATTGAACGTTCCGCACTCTAAGTCAGCATACAACTTTAACGCAGTAAACAATAAAATTCAGATGAAATGTGATTAACTGAGATAGGCTACGGTAGGCTATATGCACATACAGGGGAGTTGCACTTTGCTGCTTCAGACATTGCCTCGGTGTTGCGTGTCTGCCCCCTCCTCCCTCTCTTGTTGCTTCTTGAATCATGACGCGACTGTCAGTGATCAGCTGACCGGCTTCTCTGCCATCTCACTTGTTTATCATTCACCTCATGTTGAGGAGAAGGAAATTACCAGGTTGTTGACACAAAACGGTAGCCCGTTTTAATTAGGTAGCCTATTGTTTGCATTTATTTAATATTATTTTCATTATTAGCTGAGGTTTGTAGGAGACACGGCTGTAAAAACAGCTGGTTAGAACATCTTCTCTAATCTTTTGGTTTACCTTTAAGCAGCTGTGAATGTGATGAAGGTAAATTATGAATAGGATCTGAAATACAAATTATGAGCAGACCAGGCTGGGGCATTCATCAGGAAAAGCGTGGCACAAATGAGAATTTGTTTTTTGTTTTGTTTGTTTGTTTTAACGTCTAGATTTTAGAAAATAATTTGCTGATTGTTATAACTTAAGTGGCCATCAGATGTTAAATGTGTTAAAACAAACAGCCAATGACACTTTTCAGTGTTGATGGAAAACAACACATAGAAGTGCATTACATGCTGCATTCACTGACACTTGGGACATCTGAAGTTTACCTAAGTAAAGGTTAGTTTACACTTAATATTGTTCAGCAATTCATTACCCCAATCATGCCTTTCTCTGCAGATAAACAGCCTTCTGATGGTAAAATAGGTATTTTATTTATTTTAGTACAATACCTATTTTAAGTGTGTGTTTGAACGCCACCCCCTGCACACACTTTGCATACACCTTGATGACTGACGCCACCGACCACCATGACACCATGCCAAGGAAGCACCATGACCGCTACCTGGTCCGTGGGAAACACTGGAAGTAGTATCATCATCAGGGGCAGGGTTCACCAGAAAACAACAAGAGGAAGTCTTTCTGTAACATGTCAGAAGAGAATATCAATAATTAGCTCTCTGATTAAGGCCCTTCTTGCCTGGTCCACAAAATTTGGTGGTCTGTCCCTTTTAAGGCAGGTTTGTGTTGGGACATTTGCTCTATTGTTGGGTTATTATGACCCCACCCTCATCTGTACTTACCCAGAACATTGTTTATGACCTGGAAGGTGTTTTTGACAAGCTGCAGTTCAGCTGAGATCATGTAACAGATTGCATAAAGGTGGACTTAAAGCTGTGTAGCCCTGTCTACTTCAACATTTCCTTGTAAGTATAGGACAGATTAGTACGCATTTCTTTTGCATTTCCACTGGCAAAAAAATGAGGAGGGTTCCAGAATATCTGATCCATCTAGTCCTACTTTTCAAGGAAGTATTCACACTGCTATGGCATCACCCGGCTATGGTACATCATTTTGCTTTTACACATTGATTTAATTATCAACAAGCCAAGATTAGATTAATGCTGCCTCCTGAATCTAATCAAATCAAGATTTTGTTTTATCAGCAAACACTGAAGCATCATATTGTATCATGATCAAATTTATTATCTACACCCCTACTATTTATGTGACTTGTGAAGGTAATGTGCAGCATCAGATCTTAAATACGAGATTCATACGCTGAAAATACTCTTATTTGACAACAGCAGGTTTTTACCAGAACAGTTTTATAGTTATAATTTGGCAGAAATAACTCCAGTTGCCATGAGTACTTGCAGTCAGGAAACTGTTTAAACTTTCTTTCAGTAAGAACATTGATAATGAGTTGGGATGTGTCAGACTCTGTCTGACTATACTCAGCAGGTGGCATTGATTTAACAATCACACCATGTGTTTGCTCCACAGTAATCATTTGCAGTCAAGTCAGAAAAGTCTGAACTGTTGAAAGCAGCTAGAAGTCTGGATGAACAACCTAATTATCCAGTTAGGTGCTGCACTGAGGTCAGGCTGAGGCCGCTTTATTATCACTGTATGAACACAAGATTTAGCCAGTAGAGTTTACATCAACCTGAAGTGAGTTTAAAGATAAGTATGTTTTCCCACACAGACATAAACCTTCAACCTGAACTAATAAAACATTCTTGCTTTCTCTCAGGATAACACAAGCCTTTAAATTCAGCGTAGCGACCAGCTCAGTGATAGAAAAAGTGTCTGCAAAGCTCATTCAGATAGTGCTGACCAGTCAAACTGACACGCTTGAATGAAAGGGTTTTAAACGTCTCAGCGTGTTCATACTGTTGTTGGCAGGTTACTTTAGGGAACACTTCTCCTGTGTGTGTGGATGCATGCAGTGCTGGCTCAGTCCTTTCTATGTCTATATTGTTTGCTTTGTATTGCTGCCTCAAGCAAAAGACGTTTTTGAACTTAAAAGAAGAAAGAATTATTCTTAAGTTCTGCAGAACTTGATTTTGTGAGCTGATACTGTCATAAACTTGCGTGGAGAAAACATTTGAACCTTAAAGGAATGCTTTGAATTGAGCCTTAAACTTTTTATGATGGGATGTCCTCACTCCAATGCCAAGGTTTTGTTTTTTTAAAGTTTTTTTTTTCCAAGTACATAAAGTTCTGAGTTTGGACCCCAGGGCTTCGTTCTAATCCTACACTTTTTCTCTGGTTAGACTTCTTTTTCCACCTCATTAGTTGAGTTCACAGTGATTCCAGTAGCCAGCAAGAGAATAAAGATTACGCTTGAAGGAATTCTGTCCTCCCAAATCAATTGGATGGTTTTCCTTACTTCCTTGTATAACAGTACTACATATATTTAACAGTAAAACTCCTGCTCTGAGTTTCTTATGAACAGATCAGTGTGTATCAGAAGCTTCCATGTGGGTTTTTGTAGTTAGAAATATACAACAGGATGTAGAGCTGATAGCCAGCCAGTCCCCTTGAGAGAAATCATTATTTCACTTTCTCATGGGTGTTACTGTTGCAAAATTTGCGATTTCCTTCTTGCCTGATCTAATATATCATGTTTCAGACTCCTTTTTGTTGCCGTGATCACCTTGTGCTCTCTGTGAATAAACTGAACTTATAGGAAAATCAACTCAAAATCAGAATGCAAAAAATCTTTTGGGCAAATGTTAAACTGAAAGTCTGTATTTACGGCACTCCAAGATACTCATTGTATAATAAAATTAAATTAGATAATTGTCTGAATACATTTAATCAGTTTAAATGACACATTTGGTCCTATTTTTGTTACTTTTTACTTTATGAAGCTGCTCTACTTCCGTTAGCTGTAGTTATTTTAATATGTAGATGTCATACAGATCCACAGGAAGAATTATTTTCATTAGGCCTCAGTCACCATTATTTTCTTGAAGTTTTTTGACATTAGAACATTATATATGGCTCCAAATGATTGCAAATGTCCATGAGAACAGTTGTTGGTAGCCTAAAGCTTGTTACATTCTCCGTAAGAAGCGAGAACTTTGTTATTGTCCTCGAGGCAGCAAAAACATGAAAAGGTTCATTCATACTACACGAGAAGCTTTGTCTGCGGCTGGGGGATGGGGGGGGGTGCCTTTATGTGTAATGAACAGTTGACCCAGTTAATTCAGATTTAATGAGAAACATTGTCCGTAGCATGATGGGGTTGAGCATGCAGTTGTGTCCATGTCTTTATTTACCACGTGTTGTGTTCATTTTTGTACTGTCTCACCACCTCGATCAGCTGTTTATTACAGTTGTTCATTCAACCTCGCATCAGTGGAAATGCAAAAGTGACAATGTTTTGCATCACACCTTTCCAAATCAATCACAGCAACAATCCCTAGTTTGGGACAGGCTGAAGGCATCCATACAAGCGCACCCATTGACACCACCTCCCCATCCCATCATTTTCCACTGTGCATGGACACAGTCAGACTTGAGACATTTCCATATCTCCTCAATAGCTACTAAAATAGTGCTGAAATCATGCTAGCTGTGCACTGTGCAGGGGCAATGATGCAGCATGAAGATGTGGACGATTTCAGACTTCAGAGGTCAGAAAAACTTGTCTTTGACCAAACTCAGTTTGACGTAAACTGACTACTCACATTCAGGGAGCGCATGCACAAATAATGCCTCAAACAAACACAAACTAGGCAAGGCAGCCATGATAAACACATGTAATTAAAATATTTACCCCATGATATCTTTTCTTATTTTACCAGGTCAAAACAGAAGGATTTAATTATTTTTTTCTCCGAAATGACTATTTTAAAATTCATAAAGAGTAGCCTAGCTAGAAAAACCAGTAGATGACGTCATTTCGCTTCTTCATCCTCAGCATGCAAGAGGCAGTCGGTGACAGTGAAGATGAAAAATCCTTTTTAAGAGTAAGAAACTTTCAGCAGAGCCAGACCCCATCTGACATTAACCCCATTTATGTTCCCAGAAAAAGATACAAAAAGAGGCAACGTACTCAACATGGTCTGTGCATCCATTGGATACATTGCAGCTTCTTCCTCTGTTTCTTTTGTTGATCGCACTTTAGCCATACTGCATCTAGAGAGAGTATAGGAAACATCATGAAAAAGGAGTAAATGAATTTATTTCCAGTTTTATCTGAGTCTATTCTGTGACTTTTTATTTTAATTTTATTTTTTTTTAACCATTTCCTATTGAAGCAATGAGTTATATTAATATAACGTCAGCCCTTCAACACTGAACCTTTTCTTTCTTTCCTTCCAGTATCAAGATGGTGCTGATGTGGACCAGTGGAGACACCTTTAAAACAGGCTACTTCCTGCTCACACAGGCTCCCGTGCAGTTCTGGACATGTGGCCTGCTGCAGGTCTTTGTGGACATCACCATCCTGTTCCAGGTTTACTACTACAGCCGCTACCCGCAGAAGCCAGTGTCCCACACTGTCTCCCACACCACCAGTGCCAAAGCCCTCTGAGAGCATCCATAAAGTCTCGAATGACACTCCAAACAAGAAGAATGGAAGCGCTTTGAGAGGCGCTGAGGGAATTAATAAACATACTCGAGTACCAAAGCACCTCGACAAGATGCAGACCCCTCAGACTCACTCACTGCTGCACATTCACACACACACACAAATGTGGCATCAGTATATTCCAGAGTGACACTTGTTACACACAAAAGCAGCTTTTTTGTTTTGTTTTATACATTTTGATGCAGTGAAATGCATAGATCTTGGAATGCAGACTTCTTAAGAAATATCAGCCTGTGCATGAAAGGAATATTATATGCACATGTTAGATGAACATGTACCATGTGCAAACTGTATACACTGAAATCTGCGCTCAAGGAGTGTGGACCAGCTTTAGTTGTCCACATATTCTGATGAATGTTGCATGGGCCCTTTGCCTTAACACACACCCCCAAACATGGTTTTCTGCATTGCCAGTAATATCTGTTATAAATCAATCATAAAATCTCAATATAAAACATTACTGAATGTAAAAAATATATAAAAATGGCATTTGTTGTAATAGTATTTCAGCAAAGTGGAGAAATGTTGGTCAGGCTACAGCTTGTTTGCTGAATTTCGTGTTCATGTGCTGTGACATTCAGTGTTGTTGAATCAGGATTAGAATCAGAGGCAATTAAATCTTGCCAGAGATGTAATGCGCTGACCTCAGAAAAAGAAAAAAAGAGGCAATGCTGGTCAGAAACTGACGTGGCCTTGAAACTTGCAGAGAGAGGAGAAAATCAAGCTTCGTAAGACAATTCTATGACTTTTTGTACTGAACATGGCATTTGTCTATATAACTGCAATTTTCATGCCACTAATTCCACAATATGGAGCAAGGACAAGTATGCAACCTTGCTTCACCTGAGGTTCTATGTGCCCACTCCATAATGATGGAGTGGTCCCCGCTGAGTTGTGCAATCAGAGACTGAGCTGTTATGAAAGCACAACATGGACGCGTGCTTGTTTTGTAAGTTTACAATTCCAGCTTTTGTCTGTACATCCATTTCAGTTGGGCGGCTAGTTGTCAAATATGAACTGTTAACACAGAGAAAGATTTACTTTACATTAGTTCTCAATAGATATGTAGGAGCAAGACAGCATTGATATGACAGGATCCTAAGGGAATTGATTTGGTTGTGCAACCTCTGGTTTATTAGAAGTTTATGCTGCATTCAGCAGTACTGGCAGAATGTTGTTAATCTTAACTTGGAAGGGTTTATGAATTATTCTAAATTATCTGAGATGACCTTACAGCTAACTCATTACACAGCTACACTACAAAGCACATCAATAGACCCTGACTGAAATAGTGCTGGCATCTCAGTCCTGCTGTATGAAGATGAAGTCCACAGTCCAGTCAAAAATAATAAACTTTCCCGATTATCGCAGAGCCTCCAATGCAGCCGGCAGGACACAGCGTCATCACATTCATTCATGTTGTCATAGATACAGGCAAGTTACTGGACCAGTTCTGATCTAAACATGCAATTTCTGGAAATATGAAAGGGTTTTATTGCCTTGTTTTAGAAGGGGGATCTATATAAAAAAAAAAAAAATTTTCAATTCATAATTTTCCCATAATTAGCACAGCCTGTATACGAAGATGGAGAACATATTTGTGTTTTTCTCTGTACAACATACTATCTCTCTCTCTCTCTCACTCTCTCTCTACACACACATACATATACATATATATATNAAAAAGCTGGGTCATCTTGTTCCATCTTGCATCTAAACATCTTCATTCCCCCCATCACAGCAAAGAAATAACT
Organism: Melanotaenia duboulayi; assembly: GCA_026261665.1. Taxonomy (NCBI): domain Eukaryota; kingdom Metazoa; phylum Chordata; class Actinopteri; order Atheriniformes; family Melanotaeniidae; genus Melanotaenia; species Melanotaenia duboulayi. The sequence goes on along the minus strand of CM047991.1, from coordinate 6,692,132 downwards.
GATACCTCTAGCTTGTCATGCTGTGCACGCGTTAAATATGTAAAAAATATTCATAAAAAAAAAATTTATTCAATCACATAAATAAATACACGTACATTTTTTCTTAACTTAATTTAGAACCCACTTCTGAATCTGATGAAACTTGAGCTAACTTAGATGATGCAAAAAAAAAATATAGCCAGCTAGCTAGTTAGCCAAATATCAGCTAATTTTCCACTGCAGTTGTTTCTCGCATGTTAGCTACATTATTAGCTTCAGTTTTTAGGTTAGCAAAATCTTTACTGGATTTAATGCAGTATATTGCAAAACAACTGTATTTCTGGTTTTAAAAATAGTGCACCAAAACTGATGTAGCTTAGGCTAACTTGAAGGTGGCGGTAAATAGAATAGCTAACTAGCTAGCCAGCCATATATCATCTGTTTTTACTTTATGGTTGTGTTTCCAGCATGATAGCTGTATAAAGCTTCTCCTTTAGGTTAGCTCAAACTACATTAGATTTGATGCAGTCTATAGCAAAACTATATATTTGGTCTGAAACTACAACAAGCTAAAGTTTGGCTAATGTCCTCTCTGCTAACAATTAGGGGTTCGGTTTAAATAGGTTCTACTTGTTTTCCATCATATTGTCCATCTTTATACAGCAGCCACTTTCAAAAATGTTATTGATAACAATATTATTGATAGAAACAAAGAACAAAGATAGAACAAAGCTCAAGCTGTTATCATAATTTATCAACACTTGCCAAAATTCCCAGTATAAGAAGCAGTATATGTTTACTCGTGTTATATGGGCCAGTTTATTCTTTATTTCCAGTTCATCCTTTAATGTCCTCAGGTTGTTCTTATCTTTGTTTGTCATAAGAAAACAATTTCCTCTTTATAGGAAGATGAAGCAGCACAACAGTGTAGATTGTTTTGTTTTTTTTTTTTGTTTTGTTTTTTTTTGCTGTTTTGTAATTTTTCTCTTGGGTGAGGAAAAATGCCAAACCAGAAGGTGTATGACTGTCAGCCCTTCAGTGAACTGTGTATCAGAGCAGATCTGATTCTGTCCTTTTTGAAGTCTCAAGAAATATAAACTTCCTTTTTGTTCACCAGACAGGACAGGGCAGTTTGCTTGTGTGTGTGTGTATATATATATATA
>CM047991.1:6667766-6680035 GCA_026261665.1 Melanotaenia duboulayi | reverse complement strand
GCCCTATCAAACAGTTTTATGACAAAAGCAGATGTTTCTGTGTTCACGTCTTTCGTCCACATACAAATACATTTTTGAGGAACTGAAATTAAAAATTTTGTAATAAAGGTGAAAAGTATTGGATAATGAGGCTGTAGACTCGCAGTGTCAGATTCTGCACCACCATCTCTGTGCTCCTTTGTTTACATGGCAACGGGAAACAGAGCCAAGTTGTGCTAATCTCGTTAACAAGACTTTTTACATGATTGCAAATTTAAATAAAATGACTTCTGTACAGAGAATACTGAAGAACGGAGGCATCACAACACGTTATCACATTAAAACAAGGCTCAGTCTTTGGATTTGCCAGAACATAATTAAATGAGTATATCTCATTTCAAGGTCTATTTGAATACTTTTGGAGCTATGGTAAAGGGAACACTTGTGAGATTTGTTAAAGTAGCGGAGAATAAATGTAGATGGCACACAACACCAAGAAAAAAATGTTTCAGGCTTGCCTAAAAATAAATAAATAAACAAACCCAATTATAAATATTGCTTTTATTATTATTAGCCCTACACCTGTATCAGATCATATGTGAACATCATCTCTGCAAAGACCAACTCTTATAAGGCGAAAGAGAGATTTTAGGACAGACAGGGAGGAAGAGGCCACTTTGTCAGAGCTTAGCACCATCTGTTCTCAATGACCCAAAATTGGGGGACATCAGGTTTTAAAAGGTTAAAAGACAAATCATAACTTAAAATGACTCTAAGGTTCCTTACAGACAAGGTGACACCATCCAGAGTGAGTAAAAAATTACAGTGAATCTCTAAGGTTTATTTAAACATAAACAATAACCTCTGTACCTGTTTATTCTCCTTTCTGTTGTCCCCTCTGCCAGGTTCAGCATTAGTATTTGAATTCAGCAATTAACGCATTTAAAATAAAAAAAGTTATAGTTACGTATCAAGAAGAGACATATCCATAAAGCTTCTCTTGGCAAAGCAAATTAGTTTGGCATAACACAGCACCAGACCATCATTCTGCTCTGATGCTGGGCATGAGTGGTTAACGACTACTTCTGTTACACAAGTTGGAAACTGGCTAATAAATAGGAGGAATACTGTTCTTCATTAATTGAGTCCTCAAGAAAATTCAAGCTTTCCATTAAACACAGTTTTTCCCCCTCATGATTTATGATTCAATATTTGTCCACCCACTTGATCTGAGAAAGGTTTTCCATTATCTACAACCATTTCATTTAATTATTTGATGTATATTTGACACAAAGGGGTGGAAGACGGTGTTTCAAAAGCCAGCTATTTAATATTTGAGTTAACTGAATGGATGAAAATATGAATGTGTTAGATCTCACAACAAAGAAGGTGATTGTTTCTCTCCGAACAAAACACAACAGAGAGGATGCTGAAAGATTCATGAAATGTAAAGCAAATGCTTTGATTTTCTGGCCAAGTAAACTTCTCTGAGTCATGCATGAAGGAGATGAACGCTGCAAGAGGTGGAAGGTGTGCAGATGTTAGAAATGAACTGTAGACTTTCATGTTTAAATACCCTCTAGATTTTTCAGTCTGCTGAAACATATTTCATAAATATTTGAAACTATAATTATAAGATGACTTAGTTATTGAGTCAAAGTCACCCCTAGAGGAGATTTAGCATGTGAGCATGTTTTTATTCATCTTTTCATATTACAAAGTGTGACAATTCTCCAAATACAACCTCAGCTTGCAATATTTTCATTAAAAAACACACAGAACTGATTAAAAACTTTTTCTTTCTACATTAAGAATGTTAAATTCTTTATCCTGCAGATGGAAACTGTTGAGAGATCTGAATGATGATGTCAGCAGGCCTGAGGAGCGACAAACATATCTCTTTGTGAATGTGTACAAGTGCAGATATGTGAAAGGAGTTTGCATTTGCATTAGCTCAGTCAGCCTCATGCATTTTTAAGAGTATAGACTCAGTTTTGCATATTATATGTTTTTTTGCCCCTGAGACTTTAAACTTGTTAAACCTATTAAGTGTCATGTAAATGACTGATCAGCAAAGCTGGAGCAGCAGTTTCTCTTAAAAAAACAGCGGCAGCAAGAAATGGCTTGAGTTAATATTCATACGAGCTTTTTCCCCCTCACCCCCCCTCCCCTGGCCTTCAGTTGATGAGCTTGTAGATCATTTCAATATTAAACTTATAAGAATTGTCACTGCTCCCACCAAGGTGAAAGTGATTGCTGCCAAAAAGAGAGTTCCATGGAAAAATGCTGAAAGACAAGAATGTCAAAAAGCTGAACGCAGGTGGTGGAACACAAGATTGCAGGTTCACTATGAGATCTATAAAAAGAGGCTGAAGATTTATCATTTGACGCCAAAAAATGCAAGATGATCTTTTTGCTCAGAACAGAAATAATGCTTGTACAGTTGACAGGCTAACTAATCCTCCTGTGTCAGCAACCCCAGAGTTTCTATCCAACCGGCCCTGGAATGAGTTTGCTTCTTTCTTTACTGACAAAATTCAGAAAATCAGGCAGTCAGTGCTTCCATGCCAGGGGCAAGAGATATATGTCCATGTATCCACTCAGAGACATGAACACCATGACACACTTTCCTCCAATCACTCCTAAAATCTTGGAAGAGATATTTGGCCATCTGAAAACCACAACTTGCTATCATGAAGCCCTGCCAACTGTGTTTTTGAAGAATGTTTCAGGATGCATGGTCTTAGATATCTTACAGATTGTAAACACATCTGTCTTCCTTCAGACCCTAAAAACTGATGTCACCAAGCCACTACTGAAAGAGAAAACCTATACTCATTAGCAGCTACAGGCCGATATCAAACCTCCTCTTTCTTAGTAAGATTATAGAAAAAGCTGACATTGAACACAACGCCCTGACACTAAATAACTGTTTTGATGTCTATCAGTCAGGTTTTGGCCACACAACAGTACTGAGACTGTTCTAATTAAGATCTTTAATGAAATCTGCTGGAGCACAGATAGTGGAAACACTTCAGTTCTGGTACTCCTGGACCTCAATGCTGCATTTGACACAGTCGACCACAGCATCTTACTAGACCGGCTGAAAAACTAGGAATTGTGAATTTCCCGAGGGGGTCACCCCAGGGGATTAATAAAGTCTAAGTCTAAGTCTTAAACAGCTAAGTTCAAAACTAACAACCAAGCTAGAAATCTGGGAGTTGTCATGTACTTAGACCTGAATTTTAGCAGTTATAAAGACAGTTGTGAAGTCAGTCGGTTATCACTTAAAGAACATAAAGAGAATTAAAGGACTGATGACACAGAATGATTAAAAAAAAACTTCCATGAATTTCTCTTTAGTAGACTGGACTATTTTAATGCTTTCCTCACAGGTCTCCCTAAAAAGTCCATCAGACAGCTGCAGTTAGTCCAGAACGCTGGTTATTGGAGCCAAGGAAGAAAGATTAAAAATCAGCACTTAGCTTCAAACCACTGTAATGCTTTTCATGTTTTATGTAAAGCCCTTTGAATTGTCTTGTACATGAAATGTGGTACACAAATAAACTAATTAATGTCAGGAATATAATGAATTATGCACTTAGCAGAAACTTTATTAGAGAAACTGGTTTAATTGTTGTTAATACAAATAATCAGCCAATCACGTGGCAGCAACTCAATTCATCTAGTCATGTAGACATGGTCAAGATGACTTGATGAAGTTCAAACTGAGCATCAGCATGAAAAAGAAAGGGGAATTAAGTGACTTTGAACATGGCATGGTTGTTGGTCTGAGTATTTCATAGACTGCTTATCTACTGGGATTTTCACACACATCCATCTCTGGGGTTTACAGAGAATGGTTTGAAAAAGAGAAAATATCCAGCAAGCAGCAGTTGTCTGGACCAAAACATCTTGTTAATATCAGAGGTCAGAGGAGAATGGGCAGAGTAGCTGGAGAAGATAAAAAGGCAACATGAACTCAAATAACCACTGGTTCCAACCAAGTTAAGCAGAGTAGCATCTCTGACCCCTCAACACATCCAACCTTGAAACAGATGGGCTACAGCAGCAGAAAACCACACCAGCCGCAACATGAGAATGACTTCACTGTACTCCAATGACCTCCAGTCTCCAGTCAGACATCAGGGAGTTATTCTTCACTATTCATTGTATCATTGTTTCTTTAGTTGTTGTTGTTTGTTTTGTTTTGGTTTGGTTTTTTGCAGGTATTTAATGTATTTTATATAAAAAAAAAAAAATTATTACAATCAGCATTTTGTGGTAAAAGCACACAGATTAACAATGACCAAGTATTAAATCATCTGCACATCATTCTCTCAACTCTTGGCTTTCAAGAAAAAAAAATATTGGCATTGAAACAAACACACAAAAGAAACTATTTACATATTTACACTTTTTCCTACAGGTGTTTTTTACTATTTGCATTTATTTATTTCTCAGAAATCCAGCTCCAACTCAGCTATTTTTTGACACCATTAAACATCTTGGTTTATTTCAGCCATGGAGGACCATTATTTTTGCCCTTTTTAGACAGACAATAAAATTTCTTGGCACTTGTTGATCTTTGGCTACTCTGATTTGACATTACTGTCAATTTAAGCTATATGATTGGTGGAAAGTTTGACAGGAAATGGCTTCACCATTATATATGGTAAAAATAGAGGTCGCTTAGCAACATAGTAGTGATATTGATCTTTTTTTAATCACTAATTTATCATGTACAGTGTCTTTTGCAGCTAGATTGTAAATCTCCTGGACTGGATATAAATACCTGGAAAACTTTCATAGATCCCCTAAAGAGTGAGCTATCCATCACAATTCACCCCACAGAGTTACACACGACTATTCCTGAGAAACTGTTGATAACATAAACAACAGCACTGGGGGTGTCATTTTGTTTTAAGGGTTTCTGTGTTGTTGCTGTTGTTGTTCTACTTAAAAAAAAAAGAAAAAAAAGAATTGCCTACATGCCTTTTGAGCTTTTGCAGCTTTCTTGGGTTTTTGTGTGTGTTTGTTTATGGCTGTGTTTGTTTTCTTAAAATTTTGTGTGTGTGTTAGTGAGATATAATATGATATATCTGCAGAGATGACAACAAATGTCCCTGAAAACCTGCACACAAATGGATGTCATGAGTAAGCACAGGTTGCAGAGACTCAAAGAGCAGCTGAGTTTGCTTTAACAAGTCTGTGACAAGAATGACTTAGTTTGAGAGTAGCACAAATATCTGAACCAACATTTCCAATAGTTGCATAGAAATATTTCTCTTAAATCCTCAGCTGTTTTGGATTCATTCACCAAATTTCACAGTAACCCATCAAGTAGATATTGATGTGCTTGGGGTGTAGAATGTCGTTAACATCTATCCCATTCCTACTGAAGAAACATGCCCCATATTTAGGTGCAGTTCTTCCAGTAGTTGTCAAGATATTCATCACCATCCAGAGAATCCCTCCTCTGAGTATCATGACATTATGGAAAAAGAGGCTTTTTATCCTCCCCCTGTGACACAAAACATGCAGTACTATAGTGGATTCTCCATTAGTCGGAGTCAGAGTTACTCCAGAGATTATCCACTGGCTTAGCTCCACAGGAAAATTAAATTAAAAGTACGAGGCCCATCCTGTGCTAAGGCACATCTCCATATTCCCTGGTCAGCTTCTAACAAGCCAAAGGTTTGGCTCTGATTTTTGTGGCTTTTTGTTAAGATTTTTCTGCCAATTTTGAGCAAAAATCCAAAAACAGAAACCATTTCAGTTCATACTCTGTCTATTCAGATATGTTTGGTATAATTGCAAATGCTACAATCCTTCAGTGAATTATATTTGTAGTATGTTGAACTGAGTCTCTGTAGTACAACACAAATTCCAAAAGAATTAAGGACAGTGTAAAATGCAAATAAAAAAAACTAAATGTAATGATTTGCAAATCTCATGAACACGTATTTTATTTCCACTAAAACATAAACAATATATCGTAATATCAGATATTAGCTCTTTATTAATTTGATGGCACCAACAAATCCTAAATAAGTTGAAACAGGGGCTAAGAAAACCAAAAAAATAGGGCATCATAGTAATTGGCACTAATCAAAAGCAACTAGCGGAGCATCTGACAACTTATTGGGTTCATGGCTGAGTAACATGGCTGGGTTAAAAAAAGGAGCATTTTAGAGAGGCAGAGCCTCCTGGGTGTAACGATGGACAGAGGTTCACCAATCAGAGACAAATTGCATCAATAAATTGTAGAACAATTTCAGAAAAATGTTCCTCAGCGTAAAATAATCAAGACTTTGAAAATCCCACTATCCACAATGTACATTATCAAAATATTCAGAGAATCAGAAGGAATCTCTGTGTGCATTTGACAACACTGAAGGTCTAAACTGAATCCCCCTGATCTTAGGCCCCTCAGGCAGTATTGTGCAAAAAAAAGACATGATTTTCTGCTGAAAATCACTCCATGGACTCAGGAAGACTTCAAGAAAACAATGTCTGTGAACACAGTTCACCAGGACATCCACAAATGCAGGTTAGAGCTCTACTATGTAAAGAAAAAGCTGTGTGTACACATGGTCCAGAAAAACTGCAGTCTTCTCTAGACCAAAGCTCATTTGAAATGGTTTGAGGCAAAGTGGAAAACTCTTCTGTGGTCAGATGGATCAAAATGAGGAGAGAGCCAGGTGGACAGGTGAAAAGCTGCATCTCTGATGGGATGGGGCTGAATTAGTGCCTATGATGTGGGCAGCTTCCACATCTGTGAAGCTCCATCAATGCTGAAAAGTACATGTTGGTTTTAGAGCAACATCTGCTCCAATCCAGACAACATCTCTTTCAGGAAAGACCTTACAGATTTTAGCAAAACAATGCTGAACCACATCCTGCATCCATCACAACAGCATGGCTTCACAGGAGAAGAGTCTGGGAGCTGAACTGGACTACCTGCAGTCCAGATATTTCACCAATACAAAACAATTTAAGCAAAATAAAATCAAAAGAGTGGGACAACATTCACCTCCAAAAACTACAGAAACTGGCCTCCTCACTCTCCAGCGGTTTACAAAAGACAGGGGATGCTACACAATGCTAAACGTCACCTGATCACATCCGCTGCTGTCATCAAATATTTTCCATGAAATGGTAAAAAGTCTCAGTTTCAACATCTGATATGTTGTTTATGTTCTTCTGGGAATAAAATGTGGATTTATTAGATTTGCAAATCATTGCATTCTGCTTTCATTTGCTTTGTGCACAACATCCCAAATTTTGGAAATTGGTAAACATAAAAAAATATATACAAGTAAATTCCATGTTTCTATTCCTTATATAGGGCCTTCAGATGAGGTAGATCTGCTCAGGCATCATGACACAAAGCAACGTTTTTAATAAGTTGTTAGAAAAACATTTTATGTGTAACTTGAGCTAATTTCTGTGATGGACCCATCTTTCAGTCTTCGTGTTTCTGCGGTGAAGCATTGCGATTTGAAAGCTTGATGTGCTTGTTCCACTAAGATGATTCAAATTTCAAAGAGCCACCCTCTAACCACATGCTGCCATTTCACATCCAAAGTAATGAGAGTGTGAAGCCAAAACAAATACATGTGCTGCTGTCCAAGTGCTGAAGGAACTCTATCTTTCTTCACATGCTCACCAGTATGTTTCACACTTCCTCTGTCATTCTGCATCCACAAGGGAATCTGTCTGTTTGTGACACAAAAGCAACTGATACCATCTCTTTGCTTTGAATTCGACCGGCATATTTCTGTTGTTCTCTGTCAGAAGCTTTCTGGCTGGATGCCTTTTTCCGCTCTCTCCCACCTCCCTTCTCCACGCCGAGCAGCCTCCAAAGCACGCAGACGCACCGCAGAGGATCAAATTAAAACCACACAATTATCTGTCTCAGTGATCAGAGACTCTGACCCTGTCACAGCTGAAGACAGGCATGCAAAGCAAACAACACAGGAAGCGGAGCCTCATCTCTGTGTGGATAAGTTGGAGATGTCTGACATCAGATTCTGGCTCTGGATTAAATGCCCTGGTGTTTTTAAGGATCCCTGGTTTTCTTTTCCTTACTGAGCCTTGCTGAGTTCCAACATTTCCCCCCTGCTTGTCCACAAACAAAACTCTCATCGTCGAGCTATAACATGAATATACATGATTTTGCTCACGACTCAAACTCAGGGCTACAGGCGAGAGTTGGTACATGACTGACTGGTAACAGGAAAGCTTCGGCTTCAGGTTCGACCCCCCTCTTCGCCACAGTCTGGTACAACACCCATGCTACTACACAACAATCTGCCTCCTCATTTCACACATGAACAAGATCCCAAGATATTCCTGTTGTATAAAATGATAAAATGTTGTTTAACACTGATAACAGAAAGGGAGAAAAAAATTCTATGATGTATTGATTCAGAGTAACTTGATGTTTTATGTCTTATCAGAAACTAGTTTGAGCTGAACAGGGTCGACTCTTTTGCTCTTTTGCTTTATAGCTGAAATAAAGTCAAACTATCTTCCAAATACTAAATAAAATTAATTCAATGAACTCATAACTTATTGATTTATGATAAAAAATCTTGTTGTTTTGTTTCTCATCAAGAAGAAAAGACCTAATTAAATAATAAAGGCCTGATTTACTACGATTTCTGATAAAGAGTGCAAAATTGAGCGCACACGCACATAGATTAAACGTGCTTTTTTTTTAGGATTTGCAGGTCATCAGAGAAATCAGAGAGAAACTAATTAGATGGCTGCGCAGCCTGTTAACGGTGTCTCACTCAGTTTCTTTCTCTGCTTTGCGGCTGTGCCTCTCGGTAGAAAACCGACATAACACGGATTAATTACAGCTGCAGAGGTGCTGTAATCAGAAATGACATTTAGGCATGTTGCTTCACTGTTTAGGAATAGTTTATGATTTATGTGTTGATTTACAAAGTTTCATTTCCACTGATCATGCTAGTACCATATAATCAGTTTGTGCCATTAAGTGATCATCTGCCAGAAACTGATTATACAGCACTAGAACACTAGTACCTTTAGAGCTGCAATGATTAGTCGGCGTTAGTGCTGGGCGATATGGAAAAAATCATATATCACGATATGGATTATTTTATATCACAATAACGATATATATCACGATATACCACAATAAAGTATGTTTTCAATTATAACCATCAGCTACTGCTGGCAAAAAAAAAAAAACCTACAGAGTGAGACATCGTCTTCTTTCCTATCTCTGCTGAGAGTTACACATGTGCAATAAAGTCCGCCAGGGGAAAAATGCGGCAGCAGACCAGGAAACAAAACGGCAGCAGAGGATGTCAAAAGTCACATTAAACCTACAAAATAAATTAAATACTTGTGAGATTTGTAAAGCGGACTTTGCGTACCACGTCTGCAATGCTCGCACATTTAAAGAGGAGGCACGTCGGACTTACAGAACGCCCTCATATAAGATTTAAAACCTGAAAGTGAAATAAATTGCCATTTAATAATTATGAGATACAGAATCTGGTTAGTCAACTAATCGTTTTAATAGTCGATGACTAATCGACTATGAGAATAGTCATTAGTTGACACCCTAAGTACCTCATAATTAGTTTCTGGCAGATGATCACTTTATGGTACAACACCTGTACAGGAGATGCCTCTGACCAGTATTTAGCAATCGGTGGAGCTCTCTTCCTGTGAGGAGCAGATGACTGAAATACCTGGTATGACACACTACAGCTGATTGCATAGCAAGGTATGTGACAAAACAATAGTTTTTATTGATGGAATAAAATATTCAGCCCAAGACATATTGATCAAATAAACGTGCCTCCTGTGGCACCTTTCATTACGCACGAAGTGCTCGCTGTGTGCGCTAATAGCAGCACATTGCAGCGCACACTCGGCAGCTGGTCAGTGCTGTATCTGGGTGGATGATGGTCTTTAATGCCCTTAAGAGAGGGATGGAAGATGGGGTACAGGCAGTGCTGAGGACTCTGAATGCCAGCAGACCCAGAGCACAGCAGCAACGGCCCATCCTGCCTAAAAGCATACAACACAGCAATATGTTTCAATAATCCTTGCCTCTGGCCTTCCAAAAAGATTTACAAGATGAAAACACGCACTCTTTCCATAGTCTTTCGTGGTGTCTATGCCTCCTCCTCGCAACAATAACTGCAACTAATTGTGCATAAATTTGTGCCAGTTGCACATGCTTTTCAAACATGCTAAATATAGACACAAATAGTCAGTGCAATCATTTTTATGTTTGTTAAATCACATTGTGTGTGCTATGTTCATCTATTTGCACCTGCCTCTACCTGTATTTTGTGCTTTCTGGCAGAGACTAATGTTGCATATTCACCAAGGGCAAAAGCGCTAACTGGATTGCACGCATTATTTTCTCCATTTAACAGACGTAGTCCTCGGTGCACCCGGTTTGTAAATCCACTGCAACTGTTTTTTGCATGTGCAATCAAGTTTGCACATGTTTTTACACACGCAAACATTTAGTAAATGAGGCTTACATGTTTATTTGACTTCATTTTAATAATACTGGTCTTCATTTAATTACATTTAATCTCTGGCAAGAAATCACTTACCTTAAATCTGGGAATTAAATGCTTAAATCTATCCACACACTAACAGATTCCAGTCTTTTCACCAGTTTTAATCAGATTTTTTTCTCTAGGATCTTTCAAATTTGGTTGAAACTGGCTCATTTAAGAAGATGACAGAATATCTTCCATCCATCCAGTAACAATGACCTTTTCTAAAACACTGGGTGAGAGGTGAGGTGTGCGCCAAGAGCTTGCCAGTCAATCGCTAATTTAAGTTCTTTTCCTCTGCACCAACATAGAAAAGAGCTCCAACAGGTGCAGGGATTCTGTCAACTTGTTTATAGGTATGACAGGCACCAAGCCAGCATATGACAGTCTGTACATGCTCTTAAGACAAGGAGTAAATAAGAAGTTCGGTCAGAATTACTAAGGAATTCAGCAGGTAAACAAGTCAGAAATAAATTTGAACCCCATCATGTGATGTTTGTCTAGCATCAGATAGGATCTCAGGTTATATTCGCCCAATCCAACAGCTTAAATTTAGACCCATTTATAGACTCAACTGTGTCCTATGTGGAGAAGACTGTGATGTTAAAGAAGCGTCCTTGCAATGCTCATGTGGACACCTACTGCTAATTAATATTCACTAAGTATAGCTTGCATGTCTTTAGACTGTAGGAGGAAGTAACTGCAGAAAAACCTGACAGGTACAGGAACAACCTGCAAAAGCCACATGGAAACGCTTCAACCGACAGTCAGTGTGATCCCAGCACCACGCAATAATAGTCACATGATTCTGGGATACACAAAAAGGAGGAAAATTAATGTGGAAAATGAATGGACCTGAATTAATGGAGTACGACTCTTTGGACTGTTCAAGAAACAGTTCAAGGCATCTCTGACGTTTCCTGTGGGCGATCGTCATATGTGTAAATGTAGCTGAATTCACTGTAAGATGTTGTCTTTAAGTTACTAAAAACAGTGAAGATTCTCATAGCAATCCTTAGAGACAACAATGCTAATGCTCCACAGAAACAGTCTTTATGTTTCAACATTTATTTTTAAACTTCTTTCTTACTTCAAGTAATTTATTTACTAATTTAATACTAGAAACGTGTTATAATGCAGCTGTTGACCTGAAGCAACAATGTGCCATCATGGAAACCATCATGGAATCACTATAGCAGCGTTGTGGTATAGCAGAGATTTTTGTAGTCTGTGTTTAAGTGTATATCATGTTCAAAAGCATACCGTTGATAATAATTTGATTTGATATTACATTGAGGTATATTATATTACTATAAGATTATAGTATCTGGAGTGGAAAAAGTGTAGGAACATCCTTCCAGTCCAATAATGGAGGGGTAGCCTCCCAAAAGCCACAAAAGTGAAGAATCCCATTGAATACTTAAGGGATGATCTATTAACCCACAACTCCATTTTTAAAAAATGGTTGAGCAAACAAATATATACACTGTCCCGTGTGATTGGCATCATAATGCATACCATAGACGGAGACAAGGAGGCTAATCCAAAGAAAGAGCCTTTACATTTCAACTTTTATTTTTATACTTCTTCCTTTCTTTTATTTTTTAATCTAATTAATTAATTTTATTCACTCATTTGTTTTTTCAACTCTTATTTATATACAGTATGGGCCTTTTTAACTTTATTTTTTGACTCTCTATCACTTTCTTTCTCATTTATTTATATATA
>CM047991.1:6642969-6657277 GCA_026261665.1 Melanotaenia duboulayi | reverse complement strand
ACAAATAAAGTGACTTTGACTGACTTTGACTTGAGAAGAGACAGTTGTCTTTGGAGCTAAGTGCCACAGAAAGACGCTGTCTAGCTATGTAATTAGCCTAGATGGCTAATTATTTTACTTTAGCTGGAGAGGTTTCTAAACAGAATCTGTTCTTTGACCCTCATATAAAACTGGTTTCACATTCATAATTTTGCCAAAACTAATTGAGCTGATTGGATTCACTCATGCCTTCTCGCTTACCATCTCTGAAAATGTGCAGGAATTCAGTCAATTAGAAAACACATGCTAATCTGTTCACGGTGTATCCTGTCTCTCATCCCAGCTGCCTGATAGCAGATGGAATAGGCTCCAGCACCCTCAGTTTAAGTACATGAGTATAGTAAATGGATGAATGGATGGGTGGAGAAACACTTCCCCAGTATCCTCATGTTTACAGGAGGATGATTCCCCAGGGAAGAGTTCTCCCTGAAATAATTAGAAACTATTTGGAGTTATGATGTGTGCAAAGCTAATTTAGATGTACCCAAGATTAAGTCTTAAATGACAGTAAAATGTCAGGCTAGGTCTACTATAAAATGTGTCCTGTTAAAAGAAAACCAACCGCATGCTGTTTGAGCTGCAGAATGAAAAGAAAAAGCTATTTGCAATGTGAAAATACTAAATCAAAATCAGTTTGTTACTCATATTTTCAAGCTTACCATTAACCCAAGTGGCCAAAAAGAGGTTTTAATTACAATGTAATATAATTAAGTGAACTAAACAACAGCACGATCATTCAGATTCTTTCAGATTGAAAATATTAAATAACAGCCAATAAGTCACAGTGTCATCTTTCTAAATTTATCTAACATGGCATTCTTAGTCTTTCAAGTTTCTTGCAAGTAGGCCATAACATAAGTTCTAAAAACTTTATATTGTAAAATGAATATGCAATATGTTAAGAAGGGTTCTTTTTAATTTTTTTCTAAAATCATCAGTTCTTTTGTTTGATTAGAAAGGGGAGGGTCTATGGCTGGCTATGAAAGATAATAGATATTAAGATGCACTGTAATGGAGAAGGATGAGTGGGTGGACAAGACAGAGAGAAATCTGGTAATTAGTAAAAGCAACTCAATTTCAGTCCTCACCAGCGTCTGCTGCCATGGGCTCGTGTCTACCCAGAAACATCCTGTGTAAAGCACATTAAGAAGAAAGGAAATCCATCCAAATTGCCACATCTCTGCAGGGAAATACACTTATACTTACTTCAGAGGGTCTTAAGACATGACTGAAAGGGTTCACTTTAGTATGAGTCTTTATGTTGTTTGTTGTTTCCGTGTGATTTGCTGGCTAGTATGTTTTATGCTAGATTTAGTGAAAATGTTCTGGGGCATAAATGCTTTGCTGGACAGGAATGGAGACAAACGGGAAGTAAAACATGAACAAAGATGAATGATTTCTAGAGTCATGGGTAGTTTCTACCGGTTCCACCTGTGCCGTGACTTCCGGAGCTAATTGCTGCCATTGTAGTCCGTGGTTTGTCTCACACTGGGTGCGTTACGGTGCATGTCAGAAGCATGTCAGAAGCGCTCTATACTCTATGCTTGTCAATTTTTGATGGAGCACCCGTCTAGGACACATCAAGCGCAGCAGTTCAGATAGGGCCAGGCAGGAAATCAGACAGGGTCAGTGTAAAGCATCTGGTAAATTTTCAAAATAAAAGCCCCTGTGCAGATTTGCGATAGCTGAACTATGCAAACGGTACGCCATTAATCAGTCAGAGGATCCCAGTGACTTTTATCCCGGAAGTGGAAAATCACAAGATTCTCCAATTCTCTTGTGATTTCATGATTTTGCGGATGCAGCTACGCAGACTCGTGGGTGTCTGACACGCTCCCGGTGTGAGTTGAGCCGCCACGGAGGCCGGAACGAAACCATGGCACACCTGGACCCAGCAGCGATTCGCTGCTACAGACTAGATAAAAGTCTCATCAGCCTAATTCTGGTACAAAACGGCAAGGGCAACAGCCTAACTTATATGATGGAGAAAATACTTTGGAACCAGTAGTCAAGCACTACAGTTAACATTAATAAGTTCCAATCAAAGCTAAACACTGCAAAAAAAAATTTGGGTTATGTTAACTTTGGTACCGTTGACCTCTTTGGACATCAGGGACAGACCAGCACACGGCAGAAACATCTACTGTATTCAACAACAAGTCCCTATTCAAGAACTATTATTGGAAGAAATGGGTGCCATGTCCTCCAAACTAAAGACAAAAAGGAGGCCGCTGTGAGCAACTAGAGTACAAGCCAAACGCTGGACAGTGTTGGGTTGCATCAGTGTTCTGAACAAAGCTAATTAATACTCATGTGAAAGCAGCATTAATGCAGAAAAGTTCATTGAAATTTAAGAGCAACACATGCTGCCTTCAAGGCCAGATGTTTTCCAAAGACACGTGTACTTTTTAACAAGATAATAATGCAAAACCACAAGACAAAACAGGCTACAGGAAAACAGAGTATGGTTACTGCTCTTCCTGTATTCTTGATCTGTTCTGTTGCACATATTAATGAATAAATGAAAAATACTTTATTTATCCCATGAGGGAAATTTCAGTAATATAAATAAATCCTTCATATTTAAAATATTTTATTGTTAATGTAAGTGAGATGTAGATTTTCTAATTATATGACATTATAGGAAAGTAGCAGGTCTACCCAGTGCCCTAAATACAACAACTTTATATTCTGTTCATGTTTATTTTGTTTGTTTTTCAGTTCAATTCAACTTAATTCAATTTTTTTTTATTTGTATTTCATCAGTTCACAAGAAAGTCATCTCAAAGCACTTTTGCAGACTGTCCAGTTAAATCCAATTTATTATAGTCCAATTAAAACAGATCAGTTTCATTAGTCCAATTTATAACTGAATTAATTTATTTTCTAAAATATTTAATTCATATTTAATCTAAAAGTTTTTAAATATTACAAGTATTTAGATTTAAATATTTTAACATTTAAATCTGATTTAAAAAATTAATTATGATAGTGGTCTAAGCTCATTATTGTTTTCATTTTAGGATTCAATGTAGGATTAAAAAACTCTAATGATCACACAATAAAAATGATAAAATATTAATACGTGCTTGCTGTAAAAATGGGACTGAAGCATTTAATTGATGCATATTTTCAATGTCAGAGCCTTATTTGAATATTGAGAGAAGGAATGGCAGCATTACAAAATTATTTTAAAGAAAAAATCCTTCTCCAACTTTTTTATTTCCATTTATTATTTATGCAGTTGTTCACATATAAGCATTTGCACACAGTTCTTGTGTTCTATACATACAGTATCCTATCACATCAATATCAAATAAAGGAAAGTGGACCTAATATTTCAGGGGTAAAATAAAAAAAAAAACCTTTTCACAATGTTCTCCTTCACATTTAGGAGTTTTAATTTTTTGTCTCCAGTGCTTCTGGGCTTCATTTTCAGATGGTCCAAGAAAAACACATCCAGCTCATTATCCCGTCAAACCTTGCCTTTTTAGTTACCTCCCACAGCTGGTTAAAATTAGGTGCTCACTTCTAATGAACCACTGTCAGTTCTCCAGTTCACAGTTTCAGAAATCTCTAGGTGGTTAATTGGCACCACAAAGACCCGATTTTCATGTGTCCAAAGATTGAAGCATGGAGTCTTTTTAATTAAATCTATTTCTCTTTTGTTTTACATAATTAAATCTGTGGATTTGAAAGTGTGTAAAGACAGATGACACGTAACTGTGAATAAGATGATGTTGTGTTTATGTTTCAGCTTCTCTTTGTTTTCTGTTCGAATTTTTCCTTTGAAGCTTCCACTCTTTATATAAATGCCGCCCAGTCCTCCGCTGCTTCACTGATGAAGGCATAACTGACAGACAGAAACTCTTCTCTAATCATCCTCTGGTCTGCTGATGCCATTCAAGAGACAAATTAACGTGATACAAAGCTGCTCTCAGCCTGACTCCTAGGTTTTCTGAAGTCCCCCAGGCAGCGGAGGACATGAAAAGGCTTGGGAGGAAGACATCCTCAGCTTTAATATGCATTTTCTCTCCACTTGTCATGTGCTGTAACAACATGCAGTTAGTCGGAATAAAAAGCCTGAGGTGGCTAAATTCCTCTTCCTGCAAGATGAAAGCTAAACACAGCAACAAGTGGATGCTCTGATTTCACTTTCAGACCTAATTAGAGAGCAAAGACTGTAAGTTGTTTCACCACATTGTTCAGAAATCTCAGGCCAGCAGACTCCATCTTTGGAATATTAACAGTTGTGTTTTATTTATTTATTTATTGTCACTTTTAAAACACTAATGTTCAATGCAGCCAATGCATTATTTGTTAGAAACAAACAGAAGTAAACATTCTTTACAGAGAGGAGACAGGCTTGCACTCAGCCGGGAGCTGACTCACACATAACTTGAATTTTTAAAGCTGATTCACAATTCATTGGCACACACTGCTGAGTAAGAATTATGTCACCAAGTTGTTGATGCATCCTGCAAACATTATTAAAAAGATGCCCAAATGGCACAATGGATCATAGTCTAGATAGGGGTAAATGTAAACAGTGGGGATTTTTTGGGAGTTTAAAGGTGCAGTGTGTAACAAAATCATAGGTCAAAGAATAATGTAATATATCTTTAGAACTGTGTTTCTATTAGTGTATTATCACATCACTAAAATAACTTGTGTATTTTTTCTCTTAGAATGACCCATTTATTTCTACGAGCTGCCATATTTGTGCCACCACATTTTCTATGGTGTCTCTGAATGGACAAACAGCTGTGCGGTGAAATGAGAACCATTTGAGATTTAAAACAGCAGCACCAGCTTTGTTTGATTGGTGCTAGAGCACTGTTTGGGATAAGTAACACCTTGAAGAGAGTACACATGTACACAATGTTGAAGCAGTTACCCGTAGTGCAGTCATTGCTGCACCTGAGTCCACGGGATCTACACACAGGTGAAAAAACGTATGTATGTAAAAATTTTGGCCACTGACAGCCACCATTCATTCACAACTGTGCTGGTCATTTGATGTCATTGCTATGCCCATCTTTACCACAAGATGTCAGTAAAACCTACACAGTGGACCTTTATCCAAAAAAAACCTGAACTGAGAAGTAATTATAGTTAGCTAGCTAGCTGTAGCAGAGATAATCACTGAAGGAGTCATTACAGATGAGGAACCATGACTCACAAGTCAGTAAAATGATTCTCAAGTTTTAAATGATTCGTTCAAGACTCGCCCATCAATTCAGTTCCGTGAATGTCATAACATTTCTCGTTTTAACGACAGTATATGCTAAAAGAGCTGAAATATAAATTATTAATAATTAGTGTTTCTGCATCATAACTAATCTTCACTTCGCTCGTGAGTTTATGGTGGTATAGATGTTTCTTTTCAATCTGCTGATCAATGATTGAAGATTTACATGCTATGCCACCTGTTTCAGTCTCAGACGTCTGTCTTTACCTGGTGTTTGATGAAAGTTCCTACATTCGTCATGAATCTCAAATGTTTATTCCGCCCTTTTTAGAAATGGATGAATGAAAAACCTGCGAGTCTACAAACTGTGTGCTGCAACTGCACCATCATATCATCATTTGTTAATTAACGTGTATTATGCTGACATTTTGATTCTGAAATCAAATAAATTATCTGTGCGGATTCATTTCAGATCATTTAATAAATTCTGGGCATTATAAAAGATAAAGACATATGTCTAAATATCCAGGATTAATTAATAAAAGAAATCTTTTTAAGCAGAAAAAGAGGTCAAATATAAAAGAAGTCAAAAATATATAAGACGGGATGCATTGCTTCCCTTATTGGGTCTGCTCTTTCTTTCTACATGAATTCTCAGGTGTACCACCTGTTCTCTCATCCTCCTGCTCATAGCTGACACGTTGTAAATGCAGTCATCTTTACTTCTGCCCAAACTGTCCTTTATATCCAACTTACGGTCAGAAACTTTTCCATCACCTGAAAAAGTTCCTGCAGAAGTTCACTGTTCTCTGGGATGTGTTAATCCAACATATTCACTAAACTGCTCCAAGACAGATGAAAGGAGGATGACAATCCACTGGTTAATTTCCTGTTTGCGCTCTGATCACAAAGCTGCTGCTGCAGCCAAGGACACGACTCCAGAAAAAAAATGATAAGATGAAATACTCCTCAGAAATTTGTAATAAGACAGAGATCAAAAAGACAAGAGCAGCTGCTGAATCCATGTAAACAGTACACCAAAAATGCCGGTTTCTTCTACAATTCTGTGCATTGATGATGTCCATGCATTCTCCATTGTAGCCAAACGTTTCTTGGTAGTCTAAACCACATGTCTAAACCCACACAGTATGACTAAGTTGAAATTGTTGCCCAGTATTTATTAAAAGTAATAAGAAATTAGCATAAAAATTTAACTAAAATGAAACCAAGCTACTATATTTTCTTTGACTGGATGCAAAATTATTATTTCTCCCCTTTAATTAAGACACAACAATTCATCCCTTTTAAACCAGCCTTCATGCTTTGCTAGGCTAACTATGCATGCTAATCTAGGCTAACTATGTTTCTGCCCAATTAAAGGACTAACAAAGCAGAAATCTGTTTGTACATTTCAGAAAGGAAGCAAATGTGCACAATAGTATAAAAAAATATTTAGAGTTTTCCATACAGAAGAAAATGTGCTTTTTATTTGTTGTCACTGTTTATACTGTAGCGCTTGCTGTGGGTCAGCACGTTGCTATGTTTCCCATGTTTCCCATTGTTTTCCCCAGTTCTGTGTTGCACCATGAATTAAATGTATGTGTGATCCATTGACCATCTCATTTTAAGTGTGAATATAGTGATTGTGTGATAAACTATTCAGACCTGAAGTTTTCTTTGGTTGAAATATAAGCTACAATCCAGTTTATGCTAAGTGTCTAAAAGAATAACACTGAACATATTGTAGCAGTTACAATCTCAAAGAGAATGTGAAATCATTTTGGCAAAAGTAGCCTACTTGCATTTTAAAGCTCCTGTTTTCCTTAGCTAATTGGTCATCTGGTCTAGGTAAGGTTTAGGTAAACATGCTATCCTATATGGATTAAGACTTCATGGCTACAATTTACATAATCGTGCAGTTATATAACAAAAATGGGCTTACTTCATATTCATCGAGCTGTTTTTCATATTCATTTTTGGAAGCAGCTCAAGTAAAATCTGCTGCATGGGAAGAATATCTAGGATTGTGCAAATACAGCACTGAGGCCCAAATCCATTTAGTCATTTAAAGATGTGTGAATTACACAGCTGTATGTTGCAATTTTCTACATGTATTGGAAAATGTGGACTTGGTGTTCCTGCAGAGGACAGTATGCAAAAACAGAAACAGTGACAAGTGACACGCAATAATTTGGTATTCAAGTTAAGGAGAAGAAGCCTCATTGTCCCTGAGCTTTCGCCTGTCTCTATGTCACAATGATTTACAATAAAGCCCAGAAAGTCTCAGTATGTGGGCAGCTGCATCTACATAATCTGAATTCTACAGTAGCTGCTGTACAGCACAAACAACCTTGAGGTTATGGATAAAAGACATGAAGGAATCCTGAGAATGGCTTCCCTACATTTATGTGTGAAATGTAATGGCATAACGGTATTACTCGTAAAAAAAGAAAACTGTTTAGGATCTGTTGATTTAAGAGTTAAGAGACCATTCATAGGATCCACTACTGGGTTTTTAAAACAAAAAGAAAGACTCTGTTAAGCTATGATTACCGTCTTCTTTATTAATTTTCTAAAACTGGTCAGTCTTACGTCTTCTTTCACAAGTAAATTCAGAAATCCCAGAATATACATAGTGTTCCTTGTTGTACTGATGTGTTAACGTGTGGATTAAATGGACTCTTACTGTCTTGGTTGATCCATGTAGATGCTAATGGCTGCAGCAATAAAGCACATCAAGTGAGCGTTCTGATGTGGAAGGGAACAAGATGAGCTAGGAAAATGTGAATACAGAAAAACTCATGGCTAAATAACAGCTCATCGGCTATTTGAAACTACGTTAATTAGAAGAGTGATGACATACTACAGACAGGTACTCTGCAATACATGTTGAATACTTCCGCCAACCACCAGTGGACACATGTTTAATATCTACTTCAACCTGCACACAGAAATATTAAAAGAAAGATTTTCACCTTGTGCTGCTTGGTTCCCGGTGGCTAAATGTTCTTAAGACACGTTTTTACATTTTTAATTAGAGAAAGTCCCTTTTCTTCCTTTTGCTGGTACCACAGGAACGTGTTTAATATGTCAATGACAAAGTTGCTTCTATGGCACATTTAAAATAACAAGGTTCATCAAAGTGTTTTACAAATTTGAATAAAGAGAAAAGGCCCAATAAAATGAAATCCTGCCTTAAACAATAGGACACCATAACCATGACACCATAAAACATAATGGTGCTCAAACTAAAATAAGATTAAAAGCCGGGCCTGGAGCAGGAATCACCAACTTTGGACCACCCAGGGTTATGTATGATCATAACCTTGGGACCAACCAAACACACACACAAAACAAGCAGGGCTACTACAACATCTGCATGGGAGATATTTAGGTTTCATCTATACATCTGAGCAACAGAAACTAGTCATGGCTCAAAATACTTCTAACAGACGTTAACCTTCTGAAATTTAGAGCTAACGACTTTTTCCTCAAGCATAGTTTTTACAGGATTTTGCTTCCAAATAATGATGGCTTTGCTGGGTAAAATTCCAATAACTCTTAAAGATTCTTTACAGTGACTCAATATGAGGTAGTTTGGACTTTTTTGGGTTACTTAAATTTACATTTGTAGACTTAAAGACCAAAAGACAAGGAAGAAAAGAAAACTCACCCTCTCCTCTTCCTCTCTGAGGTCAGGCATGGTGCTGATACACAGAGTCACAGCAGTGATGGCAACAAATAACACCGAAAGACACGCAAAGATCTTCCCTGGCAAGCCAGAATGTGGGTTCTCCACCATGTCCCTCAGTCTCCGCATGCAGCCCCCTGCAAGGGTCTCCTCTGGTCCTCCTGGAGGCTGTTGGGTCTCCTCACAGGACTGTGGTGAGGTGAGCTCGGCCTCCTCTTCTTCGAGCCTCTGCTGCTCCTTGTACTCCTCCTGCCTGAGACGCAGCTTCCTGAGGCAGCACCATTCCAGGTTGTTGTCCTCGACCCCCCAGTACAGCAGCTCCTCCTGGAAGGACAGGGCGCACATTTCTCTCAAAAGCCTCAGCTTCCCTGCTGCCAAGAAAGTCACAATGATGCGAAATGCAGATGGACTTCGGTCAAAAAAATATTCATTGCGGCTGCCGTCGTAGTCATCGCAGACGTCCATTATCTCTGCTTCATTACTGCAACTGTGCAGCTTGCCCAGTCGCGTCAGAGGGAATTCGTCCAGCGTGGACCAGGGGATGTGGTACTTGATGCCCCCTACATTTATAATAGCTGCCCTATCAGCCAGGCCAATCTCATCTCCAGCTTGCTGGTGGGGCTGCGGCTGGAGCAGGAGCTGGGCTCGCTTGTAGAACAAGCCCTTCTTGGATGTGACCTCTTGTGGATTCTCCACACGGTTGAAGTGGAAGGTGGTGAACTGGTGCTCAGCACTGCCTGCTAGAAAGGCCACCTCCTGGTACATCCCTGCAACTCTACTGGGAGTCCCAGTCCTGCACGATTAGATGAGAAGGGAGGCTTCACACGGTATGTAAAATGACCTGGAACTAGTCGCCCATTCAGCAACACAACACGTCTCTGACCCCTGTGGGACAGAAAACACAAATTATTATTTCCCTTGAATTACATATTTCCTACTTCTGAGTAATGAAGACCAGGGTGGACTTCATCCAATCCAAATTCTATCACATCATGCAACAATTACAATCTCTTATAAGAAGGCCTTGAAATGAACACAAATACCAAACTTCAGTTTGGTTTACATTAAAATTTACTGGCCAGTTTGACAAGTTGATGAATAAAGCAAACACTACATTTCATATAAGCACCATACCCTAATGTATCATCCATCCACTGGCTGCATGCTTACTTTACCATGTTTGGTTTTGTTTATGCATGAATGCCTGATCTGATACTAAAATCTTTTTGGCCAACTCTGTGGTCACCTCGACTCTTCTTGGTGACTCATCAAGTTTATTAACATGAAAACCAAGGTAAGCATCTGTAAATAGATGATGAAAGCTAGCAGCTGTAAATTTCCAACTGTCATATTAGTAGTCATACTGAATCTGTAAAAACTGATTTCTGGTCAGTTGGCTTTGCATTAAACTAAGTAAGTATTTATATAGCACCTTTCAAGATAAATAATCAGAAGGAGCTTCATAATAAAACAAAACAAGCAAAAGAAACACATAATGGGAAAAAAAAGTTTAGACAAAACAAAGTCATGTTGGTCTTGGGTATCTGAAGTATGCCGTCCCCAGATCGGTGACTGGTACGATTGGTACACCCATCTAAAGTAGTGGCCTGTAAACAGAGAAGCCGTTTCATGTCTAACTTAACTGTAAGTAAAAGTTCATTAAAATGTAAAGGCACTAACTTTGCTAGTTGTTTTTAAACACCAGCCTGTTTGAAAACTTATTCAGCTTTTGTAACATGAATATTGTAATGAAACAGAAATCTTTTTAAATAAAATTTTCTTAATGACAATAAATGTTAGGTGTATTTGTCCAATAGAGCTACAGTGTGTGAAATGTGGGTGGCGGTGGTGGATTTGAAGGTTTGGAGGTAACTTTCTGTTACCCTTAAAAACAAGGCTACACTTTAGATTCTTAATTCCAGCTAGAACAGAAGAACAACTACATGTGATTGGTTCATCATTGGTCTTTCTGTGCTTCCTCTGCAACATAACTAATAGTTTAAGGCCCTTCATTTATCTGCGAGCTAAAGGACTTTTATAAAAACCAATTAGCTTATTTTTATTGTTGATATCGTTTAATATTCTTGAAGCACGCAGTGACCGAGTAAATTTGATGCCACAGATGCTTTGACTGCTATATTTTTATTCCCATCTGTAAAAAAATAAACAAAAAAAGGCAACGATTGAAGCAATTGGAAAAAATATAAAAAATAGACGCATAAATTAGTGATTTCTTTTACAATGGAAAAGGCTCAAAACTGTTATTTAAGGGTTTTCAGACACCCTTTTCTACACTGATTCTAACCAAAGATAACAGTGACCAGTTAGTGCATAACAATACACCAATATCACAGTTCAGTTAAACCTTGGTTTTAAGGTTTTGGTTTGGTTCTTTTTTGGTACAGCAAGGGAACAAATGCAAACTTAACTTTGGTGTAAACAGGAACATGTTTAATGGTATTTAAAATTAAACCAAGACAAAAAAAGAAAACTGCTTGCTGTAAATTCTCCAATAAAAGATTCTTAAATAAATAAAAATATGGCATAGAAAGAGATATGGCCCCTCTATTTTAATGGACAGCATCTACAGATACATATTATAGAGGGATGTTGAATGGGCACACATTTTCAGTTAAAGTCTGTATTCAATGTAAAAATCCTTCAAACATTTTAGTTGTCAGAAAATATAAAAACATTTAAAATAGAAATCACTGCAACGCTGTTGGAAAAAAGACCTTCATGCTTTCCGTAGTGGTTTGAGAACAGTTCATCCATAACCAGTTTTCAGCAAGAGTGCGCTTTTATCCGCATGTGGAGGGGGCGGGGCTACAAGGAGGAGGCAGACTTCTTTCATCTTATCCACTTCACTGGGAAGCCGAAGTGCTCCCAAACAGGAGATTTTAACTACAGAAGAGAGTCTTCGAGCTCTGGTTTCTCCTTAAAATCTTTGCAAGGCAGTTACTCTTCCTTGTAGGAACTTGGTACGGTATCCATACTAATGTGCGGCTTATATTGACTTCCCAATGAAAAACTTCCTAGCCTGAATAAAGTACAGTTGAATGAGGAACAAAATTTTAATAATGTAATTGACATGTAGAGCAAAAAACAAAAACTGTGATGGTGGTTAGTACTTAATTTTGTTCCTAAGTGGAAAAGAGAACATTGGGCTCATTCACCAACCTTTCTACTTACAAACTTTTTATAAAGAATGTGGAATTCATGAAATCTTGATCTCTTGGGTTTGTTCCTAGCCGAGAACTCTCAGGATACTCAGGAGATGGTGAGAAGGAGTATTGGAGACTGGTAGGGGACTTTGCTGCATGGTGCCACAGTAACAGCTCAACACCTCCAAGACGAAGGAGATGGGGTTATTGACTTTGGGAAATCAAGACTAAGACCGCGACAAGTCCAGATAAAGGGAGCTGAGGTGGAGGCAGTGGACTCTTATAAATACTTCGGGCTGTGGCTGGACAATAAACTGGACAACACACACCAGCCACCTGCATTGGAAGACACAAAGCAGGATGTTCTTCCTAAGGAGGCTGCGGTCCTTCAACACCTGCAGCAAACCTCTGCAGATGTTTTACTAATCTGTGGTTGCTGGGGGGGGCAGGGGGGGCAGCATATCCAAGAAGGACACATCCAGACTGGATAAACTGATCAGGTGGGCTGGCTCTGTGATCGGCAAGAAGCTGGACTCTCTGGTGACGGTGGCAGAGTTGAGGATTGTGGACAAGCTGCTGGATATTATGGACAATGCCAGCCACCCTCTGCACACCATCATCAGTAACCAGAGGAGCCTGTTCAGTGAAAGACTGCTCCTTCCCAAGTGTAGGACTACCAGGCTTAAGAACTCTTTTGTCCATCAGGCCATCACACTTTACAACTCCTCACGTGGGTGGAAGAGGACAGAGAGGAGGACGTAGAACATAGAGAACAGTTAAAAAAGGAGGGTTAGCTATTTACATCTACTTGTGCAGTACAGGCATACACAGAGATGGACACTTTACCTGGTGCAATAGCCTCATCTTCATCTGTAGTGGAAAAAATCAACTCATGTTCAATACAAGCCATATCTGGCTCTTTTGCTTTTTATTTATCTTTATTTTTATCTTATTTATCCGTGTGTTGATCTTTTTACTCATTTTGCATACAATCATGAAATTACAATGATTTTGCCAGATTTTTAAAAAAATAACTTTTAGGAATTCACAAACAGTTTGTTATCATTTAAAAATGTCCTAACATTATAATTTCCCTCAGGGGAAAAAAATGAAGTATTTTTCATTCATTCAAAAACAAGTCACAGTCAACACGGGATTTAATTCTTTTACCAGTCTTTATAACAGCATCGGTGCAACAGACTGCACACTTGTGCATGAAAGGATCTCTGTGACTCCCAGATCCACCTGCTGAATGCAGTTTTTAATCGTTAAAATTTACTAGGACAGTCTTTATTATAATAATTAGTTTTATTGGGAAATCATGCCCTGGTCGCCTGTTTAATAAGACCTCTGAGCAGCCTTCATACTCACCTGGAGGTTTTATTTCATCAGCTGCACCACTCAGCTCAACGGCAGGTGCTCATTTGCTTTACAAACTGTAGATGGTACAGTAGGCTATGTAATAAAAGTTTACCCTACGGTGTACTGTATCCGCCCCTCAGCCATTATACCATAAGGATGTGCATCCTGATGTGCTCATGGGACCAGACTGTGGGCTGCTGTCCAAGTTCAGAAGGTAGTTTGTATATTAAAATTCAACCAGAGGGTGATTCAAAGTGCTTTATGGAGACAATGAAGCATAAAAAACAAGAATCATAATTTAAAGTTAATAAAAGAGAAAGGAAAAGAAAGAGTATTGATTGAAAACTGATCATGATCGGTTTATTTTTGGTTTGGTTTTACTGTCGTTGGGTTCATTCTGTTTTATTTTGTTGTTCCCTTGTGTGTGTATTATAATCTGTTTTGCTTTCTTTTCATCAGTTCACCTGGTTTAATTAGAAATTCACTTCACCTATTCTTTATTTGTTCCTCAGTGTATTTTATACCCCTTTGTTTCCATTTTCTTTTGTCAGATAATCTGTGTTCCCTGGGTTGCCTGAGTCCTGCCACCTGGTCCTCACCTGTGCTGCACCGTGACAAAAACATTACTAAAACATGATCTAGTTCAAAATTCAAGCTTAAAAAAAATGTATGCAGATGTGAAATTTTTTAAATAAAACTTATTGAAATGCAGCAGAGAACAGGTGGGTCTTTAACCATTCAGAGCTTTATAGACCAGAAGCAGAACTTTAAAGTCTTTCCTTAGATGAACAGGCAGCCAGTGTAAGAGCTCAGAGCTGAACTTATGTGGTCCTCTTTCTTGGTCTTAGTGAGAACTCGAGC
>CM047991.1:6621075-6633224 GCA_026261665.1 Melanotaenia duboulayi | reverse complement strand
TTGTTTGTATCATTTCAACGGGTTTCTTCTTTTTTTTCCTAATTTTTAGGGCTTATATGAAAATTTTGCCATTTATGTGACGAAACAGAAAACGGCAAATGGTTCTTTCAAATAAAGTTTGTAAGCAGCGCTCAAAATTATACTGGTTCCACTGTATCTGACCACTTTTTTCCATGTATAACTGGGTGGTAACCAGATTTTCCATCGATTGAAAGAAAAATGAATGTAGCTGGTTGAATAAAAGTAGCCCGTTGTGTTGTTATGAGGAGACTCACTTGAGGATATGGAGGGTGGCGATCTTATTTTTATATATTCATGGAATTCCTTGTGGGTCTGGAGACAATTTTAGCTCAACAGCGTTTACAGTAAATTGTTTGGTCCATGTCTGACTCTTTAAAACCAAAACAGACAACAAAAATAACAGCTTTTTCTATGTGTATGTCATTTTTGGCTTAAACATCTCTACAACTGCACTTTCTAAACTGTCTCCATCCATTTTCACAGCCCAACATCTCCAGTAACACAGCCCCTCTGCTGCAGGCAGGTTTAATGGTGCAGCAGTGAAAAAGGTCCCTGAACTAGTTTCCTGCTTCACCACATTCCCAACGTTGTTTAGGCTGTTTAAACTCATGTTTGCTGTATAAGACAAATCCAGATCATGACAAGAATAAAGAACAGTTTTCACAATAAACCAATGCTGTGCCTCACATTCAGATTTATGCTTATATTAGGTAGAAAAGTGTGAAGTCTCCTGAGGTGTTGCAGATAAACACGGCCAGAAAGAAGGTCTTCCGTGACATGTAACATCTTACTGAAACATGTTTTTGCATCATCATCTGCTAACATTAACTTAAAGCTCTACAGATTAACATAACCCTGACCAGTTCCTTATTTATCCTGCTTTAGACAAAAAATACTCTCATCTTGTTTTGTTTTTTCCTCTCTCCATGCACATGCTCATGTCCTTCAATTTGTGCCATCTCTCTCCTGTATCTCGTGCTTATCTGTACCTCCTGTATCCTCTGTGTTCTGTCTCTGTCAAACCTTCCCGCTGGTATCACTGGTTTCATCCAACCAAGTTGCCCACAGTGTTTATTTTTCTGTTCCTTCCTTTTCAGTTTCTCTTTGGTGATGTTTTGATCCTATCTTCTTTGAGAAAAGGCTGATTAAAAGATGGCAGCCCCCATCTCATGCTGTGTCTGTGATGGCTCTGCGATGGACCAACATCCTACCCAGAATGTCCATCACCTGTCACTTTAGGTTTCTGCACCCTGTAGACATCTTAGCTTCCTCCTATGGGCAGATGGATTAAGGGATGGATGACTTAAAACAATAACCATATTATTTAAGGTCTACTCAGTGATCTCAATACACATCAGTCTTTTAAACACACCACTGAGATTTCACAAGTCAGCTTTCAGGGAACTAAATATTCAAGTCTCTCAAACATCACTTCAGTGCTGCCCTTAAAAAATCTGATAGAAAATTAAACCTCCGGACAGTCGAGTGTCAATCAGCTGATGTGAAGAGTCCAAGTCTGGGAAGAAGAGATAATGGGACGAATAAACTGCTGCAAGGTATATGAGGCTGAAAGCAGACAATATGATGTTTATTTGAAAGTGCCAGTATTAGGATGGAGACAAGATCACAGTGGTGCATAAAGAGGAACAAAAGTCTGCTTACAAACACAGGAAGAGTATTCTCATTATGTTCCCTTGCCAAACCACTGT
The DNA here is from genome assembly GCA_026261665.1 of Melanotaenia duboulayi. Lineage (NCBI taxonomy): Eukaryota > Metazoa > Chordata > Actinopteri > Atheriniformes > Melanotaeniidae > Melanotaenia > Melanotaenia duboulayi. The sequence goes on along the minus strand of CM047991.1, from coordinate 6,631,494 downwards.
AACAAAGCAGCAGTTTTCTATCTTCTATGCTCCTGTTTACTCCTCTTCAGCTGCAAAAAGGAAGTTCTGCCTATGTAATTTACAATCCCTGCACTGGAAAGTACTGACAGCTCCATACAGGAAAGTAAAAAGTCTTTTATCCACTCATCATTTAACTCCTTTACTAAAATGTAACTCTGTATTGACAATCCTTCTGAAAGGTAACCTTAGGAAGAAGCTGCACATCACTTCTCTAACACGAATCTAAACAGATTAAAAGTGCTGAGAGCTGCCGTGCTGAGCACTAAAAGTGATGATTTAATATGTCTGAATTGTGAAGGCAAACAGAGTGTAGTGCCCCAAATAGGATTAGTGTAATACTAGAGCAGGAGGGGAGTACCTATGAGACCCTTCTGGAGGTCCCCAATGGATTAAAACACATAATGGGAAGACATTATGACGGCATTAATTGGAACCACTGTTCCACTTCACAACCACCCAAGGAAAATAAATGGGATGTTGCAGTCACAAAAAGGCAGTTAGTCACGTTTGTGATATTTAAAAACGCGATGTAAGCCGTAGATGTGTGCGCTCAGTGATTGGTTGTTCTCTTATTTGAGACTCCAAACTCTTTTTAAAATTGTATTTCCATTAAAGCAATAATAAAATAAGTAAATAAACAAAAAAGAAGAATGAGTGAGCAGACTTACCTGATGTGTTGGTGAGCTTGTGTCCATCCGTTTCAGCTTGCTCGCACCATCGTGCTCCTCGGTGTGCAACATGCCTTTAAGTTTTCCTCGCAGACGGTGTGGGACATTTGTTAAAGGAAATAATTACAAAAACCTTAGCTCTCACTCCGCGTGCGGAGTTTCAGTTGTTATTAAAGTCTTTTTGTCAAAATGCTCGTCTGGAAAAGCTCGCTTTAAAATCGATCATCTGTCCGCAGAAAAGGTGGAAATGTTTCTCCACAACCGTGCGAGTCCTCCTCGCTCCATCTGAGAAGATGTGGCGGATGTTGTGGATGAGTGTATGTGTGTGTGTTTGTGAAAGAGAGAGCGCGGATCAGAGCAGGTGCCAGGCTGCGGGAGTATGGTCGCTCCGCTCGGACTGGTGCGTCCGGAACTGCGCGCTCCGCCGGTGCGCTGCGCTCTGACAAACCGCCCGCTGCTTCAGCGCAATTTCACAGCATCAGGGGAGTGTCTGTCATCCATGTCTTCTCTCTGTAATGTGATAAGCTCGAAGTTCTATTTGTTTTGTCATTTTGTTCTACAAATTTACAATGTGATGAACAAAACCACGTGACTGATGTATGAATAAGTTGATTTTCAGTCATGTAAACTAAAATAAAAGCTCATTTATGGTAATATGTTTAGTAACACAAACGCATAAACACTCCCCACCTCTCAATCCAACCTACAATAATTACCAGTAATGGGTGACATGCACTGTATTTGCATTGTGCTCTCAACCAGCCTATTGAGTGTCAGACACACCCAGCTGATCTAGAAGGTGTGGTTCTGTCCTGCAGCTGCCTTAACTGGCTGGAGTGTCTCTGAAATACCAGTCTGGTATGTCAACAGAAAGAGTGGACTCAGAAGAAAGACAGCACAGAAACAAAACTGTAGGAGTCTGGCTGATGCTACAGTAGTGATGGGAGTAAAAGTGCCCTGCTAACAGCTTCAGGTTAAAGCTGCCAGTGTGCTGACATGACACAGACTCTGAGCTGGATTTCAACTGAAGCAGTTTTCAGGGTCAGAATAAACTAAGCAAACACAAAACGCTTGTTTTCTTGTTTTCAAGGACTGTGCTGGTTGAAGAAACTGCCCTTCAGCATGTGGCTGTGAACTCTGACCTCTTTGTACTAAAGCAAGCACAGTTAAGCATTTTCTGGAAGAGGGGGAATCTAATTGATTTTTAGAAACCCTTCAGGAGATAGTTACTCATTTAGCTATGTCTTGTTCAAGTTACCTGGAAGCATTTTACACTATCTAATTATTCTGGAATGGATATTCAGTCAATCCATCATCTTCCAGTATCGATCTCTGGGTGATTTAGTATTAGGTAAATACATTACAAGGAGAAAAAAAATCCCTGCTTTCTCTTTTGTTCTCCGTTTTTTTTGTGAAATATGCTGCAAGGTTGCAGCCTATATTTCTCCATATTTTCATCTTTTTTTTTTCAAATCAACTAGCAGCCTTGCTAGCCTCCTGTTTAAATGAAACTGGATCATGTAGCTCCAAGAGCATCTTTATAGTTTTTTTTTTTTTTTTTTTTTCTGCTCCAATGTAAAATAGTGATTAACTGAGCTACTGTATAGATCCTAAATACACTCACTGAAAACTAAATAGAACATGGTTTCTGCACATTTTCTTCAAACTAATCTAGTTCTATCACATAACTAGATTAGCTCTGCAACTTCATGCTACATTGGGTTAATAGCCTTTCTAAACATCAGTTTTTGCACTTGCACAGGGACAAAATATCTTCTAGAAATGTTTAGCCATATGTCAATATTTTGAAAGAAAGACTAATTAGGAAACAACTGTAAAATTCACTTCAAACTGCAATGACTAAGCCATGTCTGGAAGTACATTTTTGTCCTCCTCCAGTGACCAGCTTATCACCGGAGGTGGCTCCTCTGAATAGTGTCCATGTAAATATGGCTAATGTTCTATCTGTCCATTGAAGTTTGCAGCATTTGTTTATGCACAGCTCTTTGAAGGTCCCACCACACAATTTCAGTCAGATTCAGACCTGGATTTTCCCTGAATCATTTCAACACCTTGATGTTTCTTTTCCTTTTTCAGTCATTGTGTTGTAGATTTGCTGCTGTGTTTGGGATCATTGGCCTATTATGTAACCCAGTGTCAGCTAAGTTTTAGCTGTCAGAAATATGGCCTCAAGTTTGACTGTGTACTTTGGTATTTTAGAGGAGAAAGTTTTCCCCACTACAATATACAAAGGACTCACTCAATGACTGCAAGCTGTTCAGGTCCTGTCTCTGCAAAACAAACCCAAACAATCAGCCCTCCACCACCGTGCTTGACAGTTGCTGACAAGAAGAATAATCATTATCCTGCATGATTCTGTCCTAAAAAAAATAAGATGAAGACACCATGCGACTTCAACCAAGACACTTTCATATGAACAGCTTAAACAGAACAGACATATGATTGTATATGATTCTTATCCAACAGTTCATGTCAAAAACTTTCTAATTTATACAATGTAGTGACTGGTGCCTGTGATTTCCTACATGCTTGCAGTCTAAATGTAACTTTTGTTGTATTTGAGGATCAAAGTGTCTCTAACACTTTGTTCTGTCTCCTGCTAGAAATAGTGACTGAGACCTGGAGAGACTGAGATGTAGCTCTTTGGCTTTTTTTTTCAGTTTCTCTGAGGATTTCACCTTGAAATGAAATTGCTGGGATGTCCACTCCTGGGAAAATTAAGTATTGTTTTAAATGTTTTCCACTGAATAATCTTTCTTTGTGTGAAGTGATGGACTCTAAACTGGAAATGGCCTCATAACTCTTCTCAAACTGATGTGCAGCAACAACAGCTTCTCTAAGATCATCGCTGATGTAATTTCACCTTTGAATAAACACGCTTAAATGCTTCAGAGCAAGAAACTGCTAAAACTTCTACTTTTATAGAGGTGTTCACACTGATTACGATCAGTTAGTCAAGTGCATTGATCTGGAACACCAGGCTGCTACTGACACTCTTGATTCCTTTGAAAGTAATGAGGGTGGACTTACCACAAACTGCTCTTTCAGTTTTTGTTAAATATGTCTTCTCTTGTTGTAAAACCCACATTTGACGAGGATGCAGAAGTCCTCAACAGGATTTTAAATCAAATTAAACATGAGGCCCAGTAATCTGATATTTCTTATGGCCTTTTCCAGCTAGACAAGCATTGATGGATACATGTGATGGATCATTGTCATGTAATAAAGCAATACTGCCTGCATTTCTACGTGAGACCTTCATGTTTGCTTCTGACTGGTTTTTATGGCACACAGACATTTATTATGTAAATTCTTGGACCCACTGTTGCCCTGCAGCTTCTGGGACTGAAAAACTTTGTTTTACAACCTTGCGTTCCGGTCCGGAGCATCACATGACAGCTGCATGTTGCTTTACGGCACTGCATCGCATGCAAGCAACTGGCTCTCAATACACTGGCAGTTTGGACACGCTCCACGGCTGATTCAGCAAAGAAGCCCAAAAGGACATTAAGAGAGGATAAGAAAGATGGAAAGTGACATAGCAAGAGATAATAGTAAACATCTGATTGATTTTCAATGGCTGGGGAGAGCTCAGAGACGGGACCCTAGACAGATGGTGAATTAAGGGATGCCGAAGCCAAAGTTCAGAGATGCTTTAATATTATGACCACATTCAGTGCTGTGTCCCTTTCCATGCAAAGCTGCTTAAAAAAAGTAACTTTTAGAAAAGGGCAGCAGGTTTGAGAGTAGATTTTCATGCTCTTCTTTCATGGTATCAGTCGATACTTGCTAGGGCGCGACTCTAAGTACTGCCCTGAGTCCACCAGTGACCCAGGATGGCTGTATCCATCTGTTCCACCAGGTAATTCTTGGCTCAATATTAAAGACTCAGAATGGAAATCAGTGTTTGTGTTTCAGCCTGTTTTTTACCTTGACTACGGCTTTGAGACCTACTTCTATTCTCCAGGTATGCTGCAGCTTTGGAATATGGTGATAATGGAAGAGGATGAAATTCAAGCTAAAAATTTCTCAGGTTTTCACAAATAATTTGCACCTTTTCTTCTCTGTGTGTTTTTCTGACCCTGCTGACTAAATCTAGATGACTTAATCACACATCAATAGCTTAGCTATTTCACAAGAGTTTCATCTGTCTGAAAGACATTTAATTATTTCATTAGGTGTTAATCACTTTGGGCCATGTTCTCACTTCACACACAAACACATATCAGATCAAATCTAATAAGCATTAATATTTATATGCTTTGGAATTGGAAAATAATGGAAAAAACTGTGCATAACAACATCTAAATACTCCTTCCTAATAATTGTGCCTTCAGTGTTGTAATCCACTTCTATACATCTGGGACTTGAAAAGATACAGAAAAGCCTACATTCCCCATAATGCAACTAAGTGCAACATCATGTAATAACCTGTAGTTATATCACTGCTGAGTAACTCACTTGTCTGGTGTCGTCCATATCCATACTTTAGAAAAGCAGCCCCCATGATTTCACAAGCAGAGTGATAAATCATTATTCATCCATTAAAATTCATGAGGAATTCTCTTTTAAACTCTACCGAATTCCCAGCTTGCCTTCTATCCGAGCTCATCTCTTCAATCATGTCATGCCATCAGGGGAGATTATGGCCTACAAGTTGCATGAAAAGACACAATGATACATGGAGTCATTAGATAAAGTCAAGTATAAAGCACCTGCAGCATGATGTGTTCAGTAGTGTGGAACTTGGGGACTGAAAATCATCCTTGTCTGAGTGAATTATTTATTTATTTACATTTCTGAGCATCAGGGGTAATTACTGACTATAGAGCATAATGTAACAGTAAAAGGGAGCAATAAAGTAAACATACTGATAGGGACTTTAAAAAAAAAACAATAAGATTTTATGTTCATAGTTAGTTTGAAATTAGGAAAAGTTAACTGGATTTTTTAAATGGTTTGAGCAAACTTACGTAGTTTAAAAAGCTGAAAAGATCCCAGTTTCTCTTTGTGTGCTCTTCTGACTTCCCTCACCTTAGGGGAGGGGATCCTCGTGGGTTTGTTTTGTCTGCAGCGTCAACCTGCCACTCGTTCCCTTATAGAGTTTACATAATCACCCTTTTCTCTCAGCAGCCAGGTAGCAGAGCTTGTGTGAGTTCAAACATTTTGGTGAAAGGAAAAAGGAAGTTCTTTGTTGTGGGAAATCATATTTAATTTAACAATCCTGACTCAGAAAGCTATTCTGGGTCTTCATCCATTACATGAAAAACTTATTCACCCTCAGAGGATGGGGATCAAAAGGTGTCAGAAGGTAAAAATGTTATCCCTTGAAGGTAAAAATGGTGGAGGAGTCTTCAGTGTTTATGGAAAGATCAGGATTCAGGTAAAAGTTTCTTGTTTTGTGTGTGAATTACTTATTTGTGTTTGGTGTCCTGCCTATAATTGATGAGGCTCTCCGTTTAGAAAAGCAGAGAGGATTTCTGACGCAAGAGCTAAAAACTACATAGTCAATTTTATGCTGCATTGCTTCTGAATCAGACAACTATTTACTTTGTATCCTCTTCCAAAGAAACTTCATATTGCGCTGCATCATTTGATGTGTGGTAGCTGGTTATGGTGTATTACAAAAAACTGTATTTGTCATACCTACTGATAGATTATGGATGTAAAGGCCTTTGCCTTCTTCAATAAGTCCACCCATCTGTGGGCTGCACTGTTGTGGTTAGTACATCTCTGAACACACACATCCAGTCTTGAAGCAGATGGGCTACAGCAGCAAAAGGCCACACCGGGTGCCTCCTGTCCACTAAGAACAGGAAATGAGGCTATAATTCACACAGACTCACCAACACTGGACAATAGAAGATGGAGAGATGTTGCCTGGTCTAAACTCTGATGGTAGGCTCAGAATTTAATGTAAAAATGTGAAAGAAGGAATCTGCCCCGCCTTGTAACAGTTCAAGTAGATGGTGGGTGTCACAGTGTGTTGGATAGTTTCTTGGTATGCTATGGGTCCTTAAAATTAGTACCAAAATAGTATTGAGTATTGTTGCTGACCATGTCCATCCCTTTGTGACCACAGTGTAGCATCTTCTGATGCTACTTCCAGCAGGATAAAGCACCATGTCACAAAGCTCAGACCATCTCCACCTGCCTTCTTAACATGACAATGAGTTCACTGTTCTCCAATGATCTACACTGTCACCAAATCTTAGACCAATAAAGCAGTTTTGGGATGTGATGGAACAGGAGATTCTCATCATGGATGCAACCGATAAATCTGCATCAACTGTGTGACGCTGTCATGTCAATATGGAGCAAAATCTCTGAGGAATGTTTCCAATAACTTGTTGAATCTATGCCATGAAGAATTAGGGCAGTTCTGAAAAAAAAGGTACTCCAGCCTGGAGCTAACAAGGTAATAAAGTGGCCAAGGAGTGTATATGACATACTTCATAATAGAAAAGTAATAGAAAACAGGTAATTAAAATTTTTTTAACAGTGAATCTGATTTTTTACTTTTAGCGTATCAAATGAAAAACCATAAAACTGTCCATTTTCTGCTAGCTGGAGGAAACTTCCAAAACATTGTGTGTGTGTTCCTATACATCTGATATCTGTGCAATATCCCTTGTTACTGTTTAGGTTATAAATAATTTAACTAATTTAATCAAGAATGACAATAATTTAGATCAAGTTCTTTCTCATTTTTATAGACTCCTCGATTTGAATCTTTAAGAGCAAGGGACGAGATAGGGTCCCATAGCGGGAGTTGTGGGACTAAAGACTGATGCTTCATGTACATATGTACAGAACATGGACATCACAAAGTGTAATAACTTACCAGAGAGATTACTGAACATTTGTATTATTGATTAATGAACATTGAGGATGACTTGGTTTGGTGTGTACTGATATTTTGCTATTTATTTTAGACCTATGTGTTTTTATGATATATTTACTGTGTTTCACTCTTATTGTGTGTGAAGTGTGTTTTCTATGTTGTTTTATAGGTTGTGTTGTTTGTTTGTATTCTGTATGATGTATGTTCATTACGTGTGTTAATTGTGGACCCCAGGAAGAGTAGCTGCTGCATTAGTTCTAGCTAACGCAGATCTGTATACAGTTTTTTTCTGCCCCGTGTTCATTCTTTTCTGGTTTTCTGTTTTATTTTGGTAGTTCCTGGTTTGTTGCATTCCATTTCACTTTCCTGTTCATTAGCTCACCTGGTTCTACTTTTAAACTTACTCCACATGCATCTCATTAGTTATGTTCCTGTTATATAACCCTTGGTCCAAGTCAGTGTTGTCAGATCCTTGTTGTGTTTCCCCATCATGAGTTCCCTTTGTTCCTGCACTTGTCTACCTCTTCCCTCTGATTCCTGCCTCTGAGTCTTGCAATTGCATCCTCACCTCTGCTGCACCGTCACATAAAGAGCAGATATTTCTGTTTGTTGCTACCAAAGATTTCTTCATGAGAGTGATTAAATAAATTTACTTGTATGCTTGTAATATTGAGTTATATCCATTTTCTTTGTGCTGTAGGCTCTTCATGGTGCAGCAGCGAACATGTGCAGCTTTCTAGAGTAATGTAAATTATGAATCACTGAGTACCAGGTTTGGCCTTGAGATTATGACCTGCTGTCTTAATGAGATGCTCACCTTATGCAAGTCCTCGTCATAGTGCAAGGCTGTAGAGAGGGTTTTAATATTAATGACACAAGCCGATGTGTTTCATCCCTTCAGGCCGTTGGGGTTCAGCTGCAGCTTGCTGATGACAGACAGGTGTAAATGAAACAACACCCTTGGTTTGTGGGGTCCTGAGATATTAACTTTAGTTTGGGAAGGTCACATTAATTACTGAGTAGTTGAATTGCTGAGTTAGCCTGCTAGCAATTCCAGCGACTACAATTGTAATAAGATGTGGGAAAAACTGTGTCTTTGAAAAACACATGTCTATACATCTAATACAGGTCAGCATTGACTAAGTATGAGTGAGAGCATCCAAGCTAGGATGATGTTAAAAATAAGAAAAAATACACAAAATTTTTTATGTTAAATTTAAAATGTATCGATCCACACAGAACAAGGTCTAACAGATATTTCCCTAATGGGCATCAAAAAAATGTTTGCGGAAATATTTGGAGTAATTAATTTGCAATGTTAAAGGAATCACTGGAGAAAAGAGCTGGGAGCTAACATAGCAATGTTGGCTAACCATTACCTTTGTTGTAGAGTTTGCCGGTGGAGTGTAATAAAACAGAGGGGATTTTTACTATGAATATTAAAAAGGGCAGAAAATAAAGTTACCAAAGATAAGCTGGTGGACTTTAAGTCATACGTCACACTGTTTAATAAAGCAAAGCTATGATGTGACAAACCTCTGTGATAATTCATATCAAAATAACCATCTCAGATTTATAGCAGAAATGCTAGGCTAGGTTTAAAGAGGTTATCAGTAACAATCAGCTGTATTGTTGTTGGTATCCAGTTGCAGGTTTGAGGCTGTGCTGTCACATTGAAAAATAAATAAATCAATCCATCTTCCACTGCTGCAGGGGCAGCAGGTTAGGCAGAAAAGCCCAGACTTCCCTCCCACTAGTCACTTTTTCCAACTCCTCCCTCTCAAGGTGTTCCCAGGCCTGAGAGACGCTGTCCTTCCAGCATGTCCAGGGTCTTCCTCGGGGCCTCCTCCCGGTGGGTTGTGCCTGGAAGAAAGTGTAACAAAAACTGCTGGAATATTAAAAAGGAAACGAAACAGAAGCTCCCCAAAATACCCAAAGACAAGCTAGTGAACTTCATGTCATCACACACTGTGTTACAAAGGGAAGTTACTGGAGGTGTGAAACACTTTGTTGTAACTTCCTTTCATTTATTGCATAAGGCTAAGTTAACACAGGTCATCAGTTATCTTGTAGGTATTCAGCTGTAGGTTTGAGGATTGTGTAGCCAAAATGAAGAAGAAGTAAATCCGTTGTACTAATTTTCTCTGCACAATGAAGTCATTTAGACGGTACAATGCAGCGCAGCAAGAGACACGCAGACCTAAACACAAACAGACTTGCAGATATAATTTGTCAGGCATAATGAAGTAGAATTGTTCTAAAGTGTTTTCTTCTAGAAAGCAGTGATGAGACAAGTACATGCTGAGGCAACGATGATGGCGAAGATAAAAATGTAAAATAAAGGCTTAGATAAAGTGAGGAGAAGAGCCGTTCCATCACTGAAAGGCTTGAAAGGTCCAGCTCGCCAACACTCAGAAAAAATTTCGAGCTAATGAGCCTTAATGGTGACATCAGCTGTGGAAAAAACAGCACTTTAGAGTTGAATTACACAAGTGCATTTATTTTGTGAGCACTTTCCCCCTTTTACAGACTTTTTCTTAAATGTCACTTGGCTGTGTAGGTTGGTAGGAAATGTGACTCAGTGACAGACCTGATGAGAGAAAAATGTGTTGAATTCTACTTTATCACCACATATGTGGAAGGGGATTAATATCCTCTTTTAAATCCATGCACATAGTTTTATATTGTGATGTAGCAGATTTTTATAGTATTTAAGTTTCAAACACTTTCCATAGTAGGTGGTAAAAAGTACAACTTTGCTGAAGTTGGTGGAACGGCATGAGATTTAAAGATGTGTACATTTAACATTTAGATGGAAACAGGCCAAGACAAGTGAAATCTTTCAGTTGTTCAATCATTTATGGA
>CM047991.1:6603353-6613472 GCA_026261665.1 Melanotaenia duboulayi | reverse complement strand
AGCGACTCACCGGAAATGAAGCACACAGCACACATGATCAGGACTTCCTCAATATAGTTACCTAATGAGGCATTTTAAACTAGGAAACTCTGCAAACTACTTTAGGTGAGTTGAGCTTTTGATGAGACAGATGCTGCTTTCGTTAAATACCTACTATATACGAAAGTTAAGTAGTTTATTTCTAAAGTAATTAACAGATTTTTCTTTGTGGTCAGGTATAGAGGTGCCCAAGTGGCAAGTTCTGTAAACCCATTGCCCATTGGGAGGTCTTGTACTGAAATTAATGAGTCATTGTGCAGAACTCGATAGGCTATTAGATCCATTAAACTTTTTCAGGTGTGTTGAAGCAGGGATACAATAAAAGCCTGCTGGAAAGCAGCCTTTGTAATGTAACCCCTTTCCTGCCTAGGTACTGCTTAATAAATGCCACTAGTACCAACAAAATCTGAAAAGAAAGAATAAAAACAGAAAAGAACAACATGCATGTCTTTAGATGGTGGGTAGAAGCCGGAATAGCTGTGTGTGTGTGTGTGTGCTTGTGTGTGTTTGAAGCAAAAGAAATACAATTTATTTAATATAAATAATATTAATTTAATTAAATATTAAGTTTCTGTTTAACATTTAACTGTACATTATTTTACTAAATGTAATCTTCTGTCTCTGTTTAAATGAAAGTCTTACTCCTCATCATAGTTCCCTTAAAATGTCATGACTCTATGCAGAGGAAAGACTCGAAGGCTGTTTATTTAACAAAAGAGCTATGTTGACAAAGGCAAAGTCCAAAAATATAGATAACCAGAGTGTGCTCAATACCACAGGGAGAGTTGTTACAACAAACTGGCGAAGAGTGACTGGAGAGAAACTGGGTTTTATGCTGCAGCGTTTGATGGGTCGATGAGGGACAGGTATCCCGTTAAACCAGGGGTGCCCAAAGTTGGTCCTTGAGGGCCGCTGTCCTGCAGATTCCTGCAGTGTTTCCTGCTTCAACACACCTGACTCAAATGAAATAGATCCAACAGCATATTAGGTTTTACACAATGACTCATCAATTTAAGTCAGGTGGTTTTGGAGCAAGGACACATCAAACAAACCTGCAAGATTGTGGCCCTCGAGGACCGGAGCCGGGCACCCCTGCGTTAAAGGTAGACTAGAAGATGTTTTCCAGGAATTTTTTTTACTATATTCCTTAAAATTCCTTTCACACACTGATTGCAATCAATTAATTAACTTCTCCAACACAAAAATAAAATGTGCTGTCACTTGTGGAACGGACAGGACTGAAAAAACACCATCCAATCATTTTAGCCGGTCTGTTCTGAAAGATTGGTTGGTGAGATGTCTATCAACCTCAGCTCCCCTCTCCACCCCTCTGCACCTGCCCCTTTTCCTGCATAAATCGCGTGCTCTCAGAGGCTTGGAGCCAGAGCTTGGCAAGCTTACTACATCAAATTACTGTACACACTTAAACTTAAGGGACACTATTGCAGAAAAGGTGCTATATCAAGTTGGAAAAGACAAACTGTTTTGGAAAAGGCTACTTCCGAGAAAAAAGGTGAAGGAGAGTAAAGCAAGAGTAGAGTGTTAGCGAATCGATGCTACCCATACGTGAATCCTCAGGAACAAGCGTTCTGTGTTTTGGAGGCGTGGCTTGAGGAGGAAGTCTGAAGAAAGAAGTTTGGACTTTTGAATTGTTTATTTAAAAAAAAATAGCTTGCTTGAAGCCAGGGAGACAGAGCATTACATAAAATCAAGAAGTTTCCTTATCTCTTGCTTAAATAGTGAGATTTTTTTTCCTTTAATGCCTCTATCGCATCTTCCTCTGATAATAAAATCACATCTTTGACAAGCCAGAAGTTACAAACAACAAACACATCCTTTAAACACCAGTATTAATTTCTCAACACCTTCATGGTTATTTTTGATTGTGTTCATGATTTGATTTGCAGAGAATAATTTGAATTTGAGTTCCTTCCAGCTGCATTAATCCCACAAATCAGACATGAAAAAGAAGTGGTTTGAAGAATAAAGTCTCTGTTGAGAAACAGAACACTCAAAGAAGAGTCCTTTCATCATCCCTAGAGAGCAGCCTCTCTGATGGCAGCAGCTGGGTCTCTGGATGAAACTTGGACATGATGGCACACATCCCAGGCAGCAAAAACCTTCTCATGTGGGGCTTTTAAAATAAAATGGATATTAGTACTCCCATTTACTGTTGGGTGAGTTTCTAAGAAAACAAACTAGACTAGCTTACTGAAGTTAAGATGTTGGTGAAATAAAGAGGTGATGAAAGCAAAGACTGGAGAGAAACAACTAGAATCAGCAGCTTGACTCATACTTTAGTTTAACATGTGTGGACACATGTTACTGAGTTTAACTCAGAGCAGCTGTGTTGTCTGAGATGTTGAGCAGTGAAAATGGGAAAGCTCAGACCATGAAACCATCAACAGTACCATGATATATTATTTTTGTCATACCTCCCAACCCTACACGACACTGATTTAAATGAAGTATACATGGACACTTTTGTACGACACCAGTGATGTTCTGGACATGCAAAGATTTTCTTTAAGACAACCTTCTCTGAGCCACCCACTAAGTTGAGGCCTGACCAGGTCTGGTCCAAAGCAAGCTATGCAGGCCTATTCCACTCAATACCTTTGGTTAATAATAACCAAACTGCATATGTTCATGCATATAAGGTAGAAGATTTTCTGTATAGAATGGTCAATGGGAACTGAATTTCTCTTTTTGTTTGACTATACCAACTTTATTTGTAAAGCACTTTTAAACAACAACACCTGGAACTAAATGATGACCATAACAGTAAAAACTACAAACTATTTAAAAAAAACATAAAACAGAGAAAACATCACACATAGGTGTAAACATGACATATAAATCTAAAAGGAATCAAATCTATTAGCTCTTATTTTCTTTTACATGACACCTGCAAAATCATACCAGTCCAGGAACGGCAATCTCAGTAACTTCACCTCCAAAATACAGTTTTCTTTTGTTTTTATGAATAGAATTGCAGTAGAGCCAGGACCTGCCGGAGAGACTGTACCTCTCAGCTTGTTTGGGAATGCCTTTGAGTCCCTTTGGAAGAGCTCAAAGGCATGGGTGGGAAGAGGGAGGTCTGGGGACTTCTGCTCAGAATTCTGCCCCTATGACCTGGTTCTGGATAAGTGATAGAAAATTAATGAACTGATGGATGGATTCTCAATTAAAGATTCCTAATTGTACTCCCCACAGTTTACTTCTTGTACCACCAGCTGGTGTTTAGATTGTTGCAAAACAGTCATTGTTTGCAGATGATTGGATTCCTACACCTTTTACTTTCAGCCCCATTATTAGTTTGAAATGTCCTTTTATTCATATGTCCAAGTTCTTTATGACATTTGCAACAGTCTCATTTGGACTTTGTGCTTATCGATGCTAGCATTACCACAAATGCAAAAAGAAAATGTGAAGCACTACTAGATACACTAAATAAAATACTAAATTATTGTGTCAGCATGTTTACGATTGCAGTTACAGTCAATTAAAGCACCTCTGTCTAATATGAAAACACACTGTCCTAACTCTAGACTTAGGGGTGGAGTTTCTTCCCTCCAAGGCTGCCAGAGCATCTGTTTTCATTCTTTTTCTCATGAACATGTCTCAGTTGCCACACAGACAGTATTCTGCCAAAGAGAAGCATGCAGGACAGATTCATGGGGTGGCATCGCCTGCCACATCTGTTACTCCTGTCACCAGCTGCCGGAGACATCTCATAACTGGAGTGGGCTGTGGGTGTCAGAGACCATACATCTTGTCATGCAGGAATATTTGAGTTTGCCTTTGCCCACCTTTCTTTTCCTCGGCATCCATCCACATACACTCTCTCTTCAACTGTCCATCAGAGCTGCAGAGGAAACTTTGCAGTGGATTGCAAACCCTGGCATGTTGAAGCAAACCAGGGCATCTTTTATCTACTCACAGCGTTTATCACTGTCACCAAGTGATTTATCTTAAACTTAAAATGTTCCTACCACCAGCATTAAAGATTTAATTCAGGGAGACTGAATTATCTCATCATTGGATGTATTGCACTAAAATTGTGTGTAATTCATGGTCTTCAGGGGTTGAACCCAATTGGTTTTTTGTTTCATTCTTTGTTGTTTTGTTGTTTTTTTCCAAAGCAAATGTTTCCAACAAGATCTTATACAGGCCATCATGTTCCCCAAATAGTAATCCTCTGGATGACTTTTCATCATGCACCACCAGGACCAACTGCCCAGAGGTGAAATATCAAAACATTTACAGAGTGGGTTGGCAGTCAATTTAACAGCCAGTCATGGTACGTTGATGTTCTTTCCATTTCACTTTGACATACGGTTCATGACGTTTTAGTAAGGGCCAACATAGTGTTATCATTTACAGGATTTAAGAAAAATATCTCTAGCTTTATTGGTTATGTTGCTCGACATAACGATTAACAATTCAGATTTATAGTGATTAATCCAGAGTCGCCAGTAAGTGAAAATTCTTCTTCACATGATTTTCACCCTGTTTATAATTAACTTTATATATACATATATACGAAATAAAACAATAACCAATACAGAACTAATATAAACAAAAAATAAATAAATAAAAGACTTTAAGAGAGGGAAGGAAAACAGGGTAGACGAAGAACTGGCTCTACCCTGTAGAAAGAAGTATACTGTACGGAAGAAGTCTTTGAACAAATATTTTTTAAAAATGATGGAAAATATTTCAACTTGATTCATTTGTTTTATTTTAATATGATGGAATTCTGTTTATCCAACTTAATGTGCTAATAAATTAATGATTCAACTTGTTTACTGCCACTTGATTCAGTTTGATGTATTTTATTTGATCCCATTTAAAATGTTTTGGTTCAACTTAATTGTTTTTTCCCAACTATCTTAGCTTCCAACTTCATTTGCTTATCCAAACTCTTTACTTAAAAGAATTGCACGTCGCGTGATGATTAGCGCCGCAGGTGTTAAGTCTGTGAAGTTCATGCAAATTGTACATAATTAAATTAGTTTCACTTTGGAAACATAAAACATTTTTGTGTTCTCTGTATGCAAATTTCATTGTCTTGGCTGGTTTGTTGTTGTTCTTCCTTTAGGGTAGAGGATGACAGGACTTAATATTGTGGTGATCCAGTTTGACACCTTTAAACTGGAGGAGAGTACACTTGTTGCTCCATGGAGTTCACATCCTCCTCACGCAGCTCAGTGGTTACAGCCCGAGAGTACAACTGGGCTTTGACGCAACATCCAGTAATAATTACGTCATTCGTTCTGGTATGCTGCTCCAAATCTGCCAGTCTGGTTTCCAGCAAGGCCAGACGCCGATCCTTCTCAGAGTTCTGGAAGTGGCGAGCCTTAACTTCCTCCAATAGATCCAGAGTGGCTCTCTGTTCCGGTTTTACAGTAGTAATCCCTGTAGAGGATCCCAAGAGGATCTTCCTGATGTCATCGCCTTCCTTGACGGTCAAAACGTTCTTTAGCTCCATAATTCTGATTTTCCATTAAGTGTCAGTGATTTGGGAAGCAAAGACTTTTAAGTGTCCAGTTTCTTCCAACCCAACTAGCTGTTGGTAGCTTTGTTTGTTGATCTAACAATAATCCTACTGGTCAGGAGCTGATCATGGAAATCATGTGCAAAGTTGATATTTTGGTAGTTAGGACCATCATCTCACAGCAAGAAGGTTCGTGGTTAAAACCTTGGCTGGATATTAGACTCTTGTAAAAATACTTTTTAAAAAACACAGTTTGGTTTTGACTGTATACACTGTGAAAACAGCAGCCCCAGTATAACAGACCATCAAATCATAGTTTTTACTGCCTAGCCAGGGTCCGTCCTGGCCGGTATTAGGCCCTGGTTGAGTGCATACCCACCTGTAGCATCTTTTTGTGAGGAAAGGATATAAAAATGAAGCTAATACATTGAGTAATATGTGAGCTGAAATCATTGTGTCACATACACTGACTTATTATAAACTAAAATTGGTCTATAAATTGGGACCAATTATAGATTTTTTTTTATTTTTAACTTATTTTCTTTTTTATTGTCATCTACTTTTCCATCCTTACATAACTTGCACCTGTGGTAGTCCTGGCTTGTTTTACGTCCTGAGCAAACACCCCCTCCTTTGCACACCTCCCTCCCTCGATAAACACATCTATTGCTCATTGTCCCTGCCCAACCCCACCTTGCACACACACAGTACAAACCACATTATTCTGCACAAATGACCTCTTTAGCTGTGAAGGTGCGCCCCTTCACAGATTGTACCCTGGGCGCTTCAGCCATAGCAAATATACCCCTCTGTGCTTGATTTCAGGGTACCAGCTGCCACTCATATTTCCAAATATCTTTAGGTATGTGTATAAGCAAGTGTAATTGTTGCATTTATTATATTATATGCACAGTTTATTATCCCTTATAGGACCTATCTTCAGTTAGCTTTTTTAAAATATAATGTCCATGAAAGTGTCCCATGTTTCCCAAAGAGCCTCCAGTTTGTCATGCAGTTTAAAAATGTATAGCTCATGCTTGGCTATTTTAATCATTTCCTTCTACCACTCAGTAAAAGGTACAGTATCTTTAGTTTTTCCATTTCTAAGAACAATCATGCAACGTGTAATAAAGATGCGTTGACATCACTGGGTCTGTTGAACTGACAGTAGATAGCTAGCATACAAAGCCCTGGGATCTACCAACCTTCACCAGGTGTTAAACTCCCACCTGTCTTAAATAAATACATCAGATGCATCAATGAACCTCCTTTCACATCTCCAGCACACATCAGAATCTCATAGCTTCAGTCGTACCATCTTATCTGGGATCATGTAGCTTCTATGTATAATCCTGTAGGTTCCCAACCAGTCTGGTCAGTCTCGGGCTGATGCTACGTACCTGTATACTGACGGGGATGTGCAGTGTGTGTCAGGTGACAGGTTAATTTGGTGTAGGACTCGCCACCATTAAAGTTTGCTAGCAACCAACAAATATGGCCGAATCCAAAGTCAAAAACTTACCATTTTCATTCAGAGTGGGAGGAGGATTATTTTTGTGTTTACTTAAATTGAAAGTCCATTTGTCTCAACTGCAATCTCAGCATGGCCATCATAAAGAGGGAAATCTGGAGCAGCATTTCAGAACACAACAACTCTGTAAACTACTAGCCTACTACGAGAAACTAGCTGCCTCCTCCCAATGCCAGAAGTCTCAGATAGAAAATATTTCCAAAGCTTGCAACTTAAAAAAATCATTTTTATAATATCTGAATGGGTTTTCTTTTTTTTGGGGTGTGCAATGGATATGGCTTCCTACGCCAACTTGCAGATCTCCGTGGGCTGGTAACTTTAAAAATAGATCTTTAAAAAAAGGATGGGCACCACTGCTGTAAGTCATCAAGTACATCTGCACCGCTCGCTATGTTTATACCAGGTACCATGTAAAAATGTCTTTCCATGTCGCTTTGACCTTTAACCTGATGAATGGTAGTTTACAACTGTTTGTTTAGCTAAAAGCAATAAGTACTGCTGTACAGAACTGCAAGGATGGCTGTATCTGTTCACTGATATGTTAAGAACTGATGAAGCATAGACTGGCGTGAGTTTTGCCCTCCATCAAAAAGACACCAAGCAAAAACTTAAACAGTAGATATTCATCATGCACAAATACCTACCGCTCCTTTGCTCCAACTACTCTTTAAAAAAGTTGTAACTCAGATGAATGAAAAAAAAAAATGCCTGTAAAGCAGTATTTTCTCATCAGGATAATTGATAGCCAAATGTGCAATAAACCTGTGGTCGACCAGATGCCACTGCATTTAAAAGTCATAAAATGTTCTTTTACAGCAAACCAATAACCCCTGGAGGCATTGAGGCAATTAGGGCTGAGCACTAAGCATGACTTTAATTGCTGAAGTAATAATAGCTGAGTGAAGTTCAGCTTTGACTGTTCTAAGAAACACTTCCTGATTAGTTAGCCCTGGTCGGCATGCTTTCTATCTATGGCTGAGACATAGCAAGGGCCCATTGTGGCTCCCTCTGAAGCCTAGGGCATGTATTATATGAGGTCAGTCAATCAAAGTGGCACAGTTACTGTAAATAAGATTATATAACAGTCTAAAGTTCGGGGATTTTTTTCCAAGCAGGAGGGAAAAAATAAATCATGGTGTGCTTCATGGTGATAATACAAGTAATAAAATATAAAGTTCTGTGTCTAACATGGTGGTTCATCAATATAATTACCCCTGTAATCAAGGCTGGTACCCCAAATGTTTGAAATTATGATTGGCTTCACATATGTTCCATTTAGTATAATTATCTCATTAAATAACAGCCATCCAATCAAATAGTTTTTCATGTTTATATGATCACAGTGAGTGTGCATGACTTATAACTAAAATTAACTTTCACAACACAAACAGAAAACAAAGGAACAGACTGAATGTTTGGTCTGTAGCAAACACATTTTTAGGTTGTTATGGTAATCTCACATACTGCCTTTCCATACGGAGAGTGCTGGTGTCTATTCCCAAACTTTAGTTTAAACGTGTGATCAGGCCAAAAAAAAAAAAAAAAAAAGTGGTTTGGTAACAGGCACAAATTCAGCCACCACAGTAGCCACACCTGATAGGAAGAAGCCAGAGGTACTGATGTTGTGCCCCAACAGTGGGTACTTATTTGTACCCTGGCAGCTTGTTACTTATATAGACCAGTATTGTTGAAATAGGGTACAAGACGGCCCCAGAGGTACAATACTGGTCTTCATAAGGTACAAGGTACAAACAAGCCCCCCAGGAAGACTGTTGCGTTCATTTGAGTGCTGACATACAGTATTTGAACTAAATCAGTTTTTGTGTTGTCTTCTATTGTGCAGTTCATGGTAATACAATAATAAATTTAGTGCTTTTTTATTTTTTTTTTACAAAAAACCTTTATATTCCAGTCCCGCTCACAGAATGGCATATTTACTGATGCTGCGAGGTATTGCAGATCGTGCCCTGCAGAAGGAGCAAATCTTTCATGACCATTCAAATTTTGATGTTGACTGAGTTCCTGTCTGGATTCTTTAAAGCTGCGGCCCAACCCTTCTCCATGTGCAAATTATCTCTACCTCCTGCGTGATGAACCAAAGATTTCAAATTTTGATCAGTCCATAATACCTTCTTCCAATCTTTAGAAGTCCGATGGCAGTGTTTCCTGGCCCAGGCAAGCCTCATTGTTTTATTCTGACGTCTTAGGAATGGCCTTCTCGCTGCAACTCGTCCTGTCAAACCTACAGTTCAAAGTCTTCTTTTCACAATTGAAACTGAGACTTGCTTACTATGACCACTATTAAGCTGTTGTCCTGTAAGCCGCCCACGCAAGCTGTTAGCTCTCAGAAACTTGTCCTCTGATTCAGTTGTGGCTTTGGGTCTGCCAGACCTCTTCCTGCCAGAGTTTGCCCCAGTTTCTGAGGGCCTTTTGATGGTAAAAGAAACTGTAGTTACCGACACCTTAACTTTCTCTGCAATTTCTCTGTAGCAAAGACCAACATTTTTAAGTGTTATGAACATCTGTCTCTTCTCCATTGTTAATTGCCTTTGTCTTGACATTTTTGTAGCAATATACTATTTTTTGCAGTTCAGCTGATGTTCATGAGGTTATGGTACCACGACGTGTTCAAACACTGCCTTTATGCAGCTACGTCGGAACACCTGTAGGAATTAGTAGCACCAGCTTTCAAGGCTTGATCACCCTCCATTGCTGCAGGACAGCTTTAAATAGTTAATCCATTGTGTGTTCCCTGAAAGAGGGACATTCTGAAATGTACATTATTTTAGTTTTGGATAACCTTACTTTTAATTTTAATTTTTTATTTTTTTAAACCACTGGCACTTCACCACTTATCTTTGTACCCATTCAGACTATTCATTGGACTTGAATGACTTAAATTGCAGTATATGTAAAAATAAAGTCGACATCTGGAGCAGGTTCCAATTTCAGGTGGGAGGTGACTCAAAGTTATTCTGCCAATTTTAGTGTTTGAAATGTGTGCTCACAGTGCAGCATACATATATATGTATATGTGTGTGTATATATA
>CM047991.1:6583193-6599925 GCA_026261665.1 Melanotaenia duboulayi | reverse complement strand
AGATTATCACCTCCTCGGATATCCTTTTTAATGACTTCCAGTGGCACAGTTTTTAAATTAATTGGATCATGTTCCATTTCATGTCATGTAGTGCCATATTATCCATATTCTTTTTCTAAATGGCATTTTTGTGTTTAGCAACTCTCATTTTCAATCTTTTCTTCATACAGCCTACACATAGTAGAAACATCCACTTAGGCACTGCAGTCCATAAACAAGATTTGTGGTATTAGAAGTGGCAAAATATGTCATCTGATCTACCAGCATTCTAACTCTGAGATCATCAGATCAAGAAAACCAAAATGGTATTGTACAGTGACATGAGAGCTGAAAAGATGTCAGTAGGTATAATCTGCGAGGTGGCTGAGATCCTGGATATAAAGGTGACTGTGTTCTTATCTGACCAACAGAGAGGTGGAAGAGATTATCATAGAGCTGCCAAATAACCAGATTTTTTTTTATTTAATTTCACAACATGCTACTATGAAGGCTTTCTAATGTGAAAATCTGTTTTAATCACATTTTTCTGTTGAGAAACTTGATAATAGCTGATAGTTTCTTATTCCTTTCCTTTTCTATGGCTTCTCCAAATCTGTTTTTCTAGTTGGTGAACATCACATTTAGGTCCATCTGTTGCAGAAACCATCATTTTTGAGAAATCTGGAAGCAGACATCTTACCATTTAGTCACTAAATTCAGACAAATGAAGTTTAATTGTTTCAGGAGTTGTTAAAGCAGTTCCATCTGTGTACTCATATGTAGCCACATCCTTACTGGCTGTTCAGAGATAATGTAGAAAATCCTTTGAGGAATTAAAAAAAAAAGAAGCTGATTTACATTGCTGGAATAATCCACACGGCTGTGAGCATCTTTCATGTGTTTTGTTAAAATTACTCCCCCAAAAAACTATTTAAAGCCTCATTACTGGACAAATTGACATGCTAATGTGGATTTGTTTCTGCTCTGTAAGAAGCTCACTTGAGGTTTGTGCCAAATTCGGGTGATGTTTTAAAAATCTTTCATATAATCAGCCTCTCAGGAAAGAAGCGGAAGAAGAATGGATGAGAATAACCGGAGTTTTAGCGAGAAATGTAATTCTGGTAAAAATGGAAACGAGCTGAAGTGCTGGATTGTGATTCATATTCATTCACTAATGACTGTGGACCAGAGCTGTTGGTTTATAAACAGCTGAATAACTCTTTGAAAGTCAAACTGTATCATCTGGATATATGCAGAGGAGAAATATGAAGCCATTACAATCTGATCTTACATACTTACCTGAAATGACCATGACCTCTTTACAGCATGATGTAGTGATGGCACATAATGTACTGAAATTACCTGCTGGTGCCATAGAAACAGATGGAAAGCCAACTAGCCATTGTGGTGTTAAACAGATGACTTTCTATGTTCAATTAAAGTGGCAAGAACATGATAAGAAAAAGATTAATCCACACGGCAAAAGCTCCAGCATAAGATTTTATTTACTGTGGTGATTATTCTAAGCAACAAGCCCTTCTTCATCTGCGCCTGTTGCTTTAAATGATGGTGAAGTAAATTAAATACAGGAGCTCTTTGGTGTGCAGATTAATCTGTTATGTTCCTAGTTGATGGTTTATTTGATCATGCACCCATTCCAGCAGATTATTGGATGTATCAGTCCTTCTTCTAATGTTGCATGAATATAGCAGAAATCATTAGCAGCAGGATGTAGGTGGTTGGAGTTGAATTACACAGCTGAAAGTCATTCGTCCAGAAGAACACTGTCCTCCCTGAACTTTGCCCATGGGTCAAATACAACCTGATCCTAAATTTAAATATGAAATTTCTAGTAGTTGTGAAAGAAACTGTATGTAAGGTGTGAAAATGTCAGCAATGGTGATCAATATTGCCTTGTAAAAAGAATGTATTTTTGATTCGCAACCCAATCCACTTAAAAGAAAACCAGGAAGTGACAGTTTTATCATTTTGTATTGTATTGTATTGTACTTACTTGTAACCACTGCAACAATACCAAATGGCAAATGATTAAAGCTAATGGCATTTTTGTGAAAGAATGTTTTGGTTCAACACGAGACCACACTACACTAGACCCAACCACAAAGTGAGGAAATTGTTTTTGTGAAGTGTTTTTTTTTTTCTTTAAGACTGACTGACAGAAAAGTTTCTGATTCATCTTTGAACTAGAGGTCAGTGGAAAGATCAATACCACTCAAACAATAAATACAAAGCTGAAGCATAATTTCATTAGCTTAGTTTAGCTAGCTTTGACATTTTGTTGACACCATCAATAGTGAAGATTGCAATTTCCCCACTGAGGGACTAATAAACGTTTTCTTATCCTTATTAGCTTTCCCTTTGTGTGTTAATGTTGGTTCTAGCTTATTAAAAACGTAACATGTTTGTGATGATACAATGTGTTGATAAGTGTGTTATCTTTAAACAAAAGCAGCACACCAAAGTCTAAATGCTGCAGCACCAATGCTAAGTTAAGCTAATAAACTCCCAAATCTAGCTGTATACACAGTTTATAGCACATGTGTGTGTTGTTTTTTACCCTTGCACACAGGGAAAGTAAGTGGATAGTATTTTATTTATTTTTTTTCTTCTTATAACAGAGTAACCTTCAGGTTTTGCTCTGAAGACGACAGTATGACAGTATTTCTGAGATGCCTTTGGTTAGCACCAAGCTGAATGTTGTCCTGACCCAGTAATCATCAGCTCTACATTTATAAGCTCATTAAGTTCATTTATTTAAAAAAGTGTCCCTGACTTGCTGACCTGTTTTGAAAGTGTGTTTTCATTCCCTAACGGTGACGTAAAGTGGAGCATACAGCATCTTTCAATGTGAGATTGCCTTAAAGTGGTCCAATCACACTTCTGACTTGATTTATCACTAATCTTTAGGCAGCTTTTAGATCAGGCTGTTATCTATCTTGCTAACTTACACTGGGGATGATTGATTTTCATGCTATGGATCTTTCCCAATAAAACCACTTCAGAGATTTTGAAGGATTACATGGCTGAACTATGCAGGCTGTGCTCAGTAATAATAAAAATGGAGTACGTCTATAGCCGCAAGAGCTGATGAAACTCAGTGGAAAAGCAAAGATGGGATTTACTGTGGTGTTTGTAATCTCCACTATTATGAATAATGTTCTTAAACAGACTGTATTAAATGTTTTATAAGCCACAGTTATTTATTAGACTGAAGCAATAGCTGCAGTATGCTGTAATACCTTGGTAAGATCAGAGTCATCAGTCCTGTTTAGTCACTTAGTACTGTATACCCTCAGTGATTTACAGCCTCCTCCACTTCTCCCCACTGCCCTAAATACTGTCCTCTGACAGCTGGTTCATGTCTACACTCTGCTACTCAAAAGGCTGACAGCTTTGGACAACCTTTGATCTGAGCTTTTCTATTTTTTTCATCCAGTGTCACATTTGGAGATACACCATGACTCAAGATGGAGAAATCCACAATAAGTTACATCAGTGCTCCACAGTCTGATAGGGGCAAATGAAAGATTTTAGATACTGAATCACAATCAGAATAGTGAGACATTTCTCACTAATACAACTCTAAATGGACAAGGTGGTGGTGATGTAGTCACCAGTGTCAATTTAGCCTACATGTCCAATGTAGGTGTTTAATATATTATTAACCAGTTCTAGAAGATTATATTTACCATCTTTAGATTTTCTAAACATTGACATTTAGGTTTCTTTTAGTGGCACCACTGACCAGACATCAGTGTTGACAATGACTCAGAAGTCTTCTGTAGTAATTAATTTATCTTTAAATGTTTGGTTCTAACCTGCTGTTCATTTGGCCACACTTGAGTTGTGAGGTCACCCTTGTTGCATCTTAAGTCATGAACCTTCACTGATTCTGTAAAACTGTTGTAAAATCAACTTTTAAACTCGCTCTGGAAACCGCAAAATAGACCTTATTGACATTCCGATGTGGAGAAAGAATAAAACTGAATATGGTGGCTCTGAAAATTTAGAGTGAAGGAAAATACTGACCTTTACCGCACAGTAAATAGCTCTCCATTTTTTTTACAGTTTGTTTGGTGTTAGAAGTCAGCAGATCAACCACTCTGACTGGGGAAAAAAACACACTGAGCTCCATAACAGAGCTGGCAGACTTGTGCTTTTAATAGACTTTATGACTGTAATTTACACTGCCGTGTCCTTTATAATCAACCTGAAGGCCTATTACCCTGACTGAATGACAAAATGATAGAGTCCTATCACAGGTGTCTTTCTATTCCCAGAGGAGCCCCCCAGGCATCGCCACGCCCCAACAATTTGCACCAATTTCAAAGAAAACGGGATTTAAAAAGGAAAAGTTTGGCTTTTATGGTTCACAAATGAAACATAACAGAAACAAATAGAACTGCGAGCTGAAAACAGGGAGAAGCAGGCTGTTTGTTATTAGTGTAAGATTTAGGAAAAGTAAAAAGGTTGTAAATTACAACAAACCCGCCACACATGTAAACCTGAGCAGCCACATGAAACAGAGCCTAACGGTCAAAGTCCATCAGTGTCACACACGTTACGACTTTACAATTAAAACCCTGCGACGATAAGGCAGCAAAATCAAATCATATTTAAAATCTCATCATTCCAGTCAGTAAACTGCATCATGTTACGTAAAAAACATTTTTATTTGATGAAAGTATTTTTTTCTCTGGGTCAAGTAGGAAATAGACTTTACAAATACTTTACATGTCATTAGTTTGAAACTCACTGATAAAACCACAACCACACAAAAAACGATGGCAGTCACTATAAAAGGAAACTAACAAAAAACTCATGTTTTCTGGGTGAAACCAGCTTGATGGTTGAACAGTAACTGAACGCAGGTCTGATCAGACATCAGCCCTCTGCTTCATAGAACATTTTTATATCATTTTGTTGCTTAAATGCAGAAAATGGAAGATCACTGGTGAGGATTGAGACTGAAAGCTGCAGGTTTGACTCCTAACCAGGGGCAAATATATGCTGTTAGCCACACACCCCGACTTTGCATCATTGCATCCTGCAACATAAAATGCTGCTAAAGTGCACACAATGTGGTTAAATTCAGCAGTGAGGCTGGTTTCAGCAAACCCAGCTGAGGTGCTGGAGCACTCTCTGCTCAGTGTAGGAGCTCAGATTTTAGTTGATCACTTCCTGTGGAAAGACTTTTAATCAATATACATATTTTTATATTGTAAAGATATACTGTACATTGCATGCAAAGATTGAGTTCATGCCACTGTTTTGTGTTTGTAATGGGTCTCAAACCAACAAATATTTTTTGTTCAATATTTGATGAGAAAATTTTGGCAGGTGGTTTTAATTTCAAGTCTGAACTATGCAGTGGCTGAAAGTGCAACAAGACTTTATTTTCCATTGTTCCTAAAAAAAAAAACAATTAAATGTGAAAAATCAGCAAACAAACTGCAAGGGGCACACTAAAGCAGAAATAGGTTTCTTTTAAAACAAATATCACTTATAATAGCAGAATCAGAATGCTTAAAATAAGCATTATCCTCTATTTTTCCAACACCACCGTCCTTTTCTTTATTTGCACTTGTCTTTTAGGGAAACTTTGGGTAACATTTAAACAGTTAAGTTACATGAATATAGAGCGTTTCAGAGTTATATTAGCTCACGTGGTAGTTTTGAGCAGCACCTCCAGAGTTTAGTTTAGCATGGAAGTCTTAAAATGTGCTCCAAAACAAGCTCCAGTGTATTAGCAGAGAAAAAGAAGGTGGAGAACTGAGCTGCATGAGGAAAAAGTGAATTTGGTTTCAGTTTATGACACAAAACTGAGGAGCTTACCTTCATACAACAAAGCTTTGTGAGATGTACAAACACAAGGAGGCAGAAACACATTCAAATGTCTAAATCTGCTGGTTGAATTGATTCATCTAAAACCTGTTAAGGAGACAAAAATGAAAAATAAAACTGGAAGAGTAAAAAATTAAGTTGCACACCTTGGCAAACTTATTTCAAACTCTTTGGCAAGTACAATGATCAAAAAATTTACAGCTGATGTTCATCAACATTTATCTTTTCCTCAATATAAAAATTGAAATAGAAAAATGAAGCGTATCAAATTTCATGTCTCCTATAGTTTATCTTACAATAAAATGTTAACATCAAAGGGTTTATGCCAAAAAGGCTAAATACCAGTGCTACAAAAATCTAAGCCTTTATTTATACAGCAATTTCTGTACAGGACATTCAGTTTTCATTACAACGCACATTCATGGCTCACACACCCTAGTTACAGGTTACAAAGCAGAAAAATAACTTCAGGTACCACTTTTAGGGTCGACGGGGGTTGGGTTTATGTGGTCCCTTTCTAGTGATCGTGGCTCTTCGACTTTCTTGTCACATGAAGTCATTTAGCTCGGCCTCCAAGGCTGCAGCCATCTCATCTGCCTCCGAGCTGCTGCCTTCCTCCTCCTCGTTGGTGTCTTTGGAGGACTCATCGGATGACTCTTCTCCTTCCTGCTTGTTATCCACATCATCCCTGCTGACCTCTTCTTCCTCTCGAGCTTCATCGTGCTTCCGTTTGTGGCCCCTGGGCAAATTATAAAAGATGATTAAGGAGGAGAAATTAAAAGCCCTCAATCCCCTGGGCTACAATGCTTTAAAGATGCTGAATAAAGGGAAACAAACATGTCTGGGTCTTCTAAAACTGATAAGGAAATTCCACATGGAAAAGGACAACCACCAGTAAAACCCCATTTGTGGTGATAGAATGTGAACAGACAGCATGTTCAGCACAGTTAACATCCTTGAGAATCAGACATGCAAATTACAAAATATTGTTCTCCTTAGAGACTGTGTGCACTGCACCATCAATGACCAGCTAAGCATGAAGCTGACACACACACACACACACAAGCCTGAGGAGCTGCTGAAATTGTAAAAGACCCTCCATGGTGGGGATATTGGGTCCAGTACAATATGGGATAATGATGAGACAGACCAAATGGATGTGCAGAGGGAGGTAACTACTGTCAGGAGGAGCACAGGGAAAGGGAAGAGACAATTCCCACTTTAAGGAAGGAGAAAAAAATATTTATAAAAAAAAACAAATAAAAATGTTAAGAGTCCCATGATGGAAATGACAGTAAAAACAAGCCCAGTTGTTCTGGTATGAATTGATTTAATTAGCTTTCCTTCTTAGTGAAATGTTTAATTTCACATCCATGTCACACGCTGGGTTGTTTTTGGTGTAGACACATGTTAAAACTAAGTCAAACACTGTCTTGCCTCTTGCTAATAGCAAGTGTAAAACAAGAAAGCTAAATTAGTTGATAGAGAAAAAAAACGAGAATAGAATAAAACTCCATTCTTTCACATGGCTGAAAACATCCCATCCATTCCACTACACTCCAGCTTCTCCATGACATAATCTGCAGTGTTATTAACGTGATGCTAAAAATAAGGTGAAAAGGTCTGATATCGGCTTTGCTTGAAAGTGAAACAAGTAAAAATCTGACTATTTATAAGCTTTACAGTTACATGTGTAGCAGTTTTTCGCAGTCCAGCTTGCCATGTTTAGCCTAGCATCTCTAGCTTAGCTTCACAGGCTAAACATGGACAGATGTTTATTAATATTTGGATTTCACTGATAGTACAAAATCTCTCAAACATTTACTATATAAAACGCTCCAATTAAAAAACTTAATGTCTTGAAATAATATTCTTGTCAAATAAAAAAAAAAAGAAAAGAGTCTTACACAGATTTAGCTAAGCTAACTAGCTATAATGTACAACTTGCCTCGTGCTACTAGCAAGGAACACATGGATAATAATTAAGCTTAAATAGTTGAGGAGACGAAAAAGAGACAAGAAAAGAATTCCATCTGGCTAAAGAATTCTTGGATAGAGATGAAAACGTGCCATCCCTTCCACTACATTTCTGCTTCTTCATGTCATCCTCTGTAGAGTGGCTTATTAGTGTGATGCTAATAAGGTGTGTAGGGGGTTTTCGTAGTTATTGAGACACCGGCTCTGTCGTGAGGCCCCCTCTCATTAGACCATGCTGCTGTCAGACAACCTCACTAACCTCCCACAACAGCGAGGCTCCAACTGTGTGTTCATTAAAGGTCAGATATCGGCTAATACCATCACAAAGCATTTGTGACATGCCAGTTATGGTGGACCTCGGCATACCATGTGGTGTATGTGTGGGAGGGAGAGGGTTGTGAGAAAAAACCAAACAACCCTGATCCTCCACACTGAAGTTTAATTTTCAGAAGCACAATATGGAGGAAGAGCTGCAGCAGTGAGAGAATTTTACCAATTTATTATCAGTTTGGCAACAATGTGAATATAGTGGGCGATTACAAATGTACGAGCATACAGTTGTTGCTACCTGAGATGGCTGAAGATGTTACCCACAGCCATTTCCCACAATCCTATTCCTGTTTCCAAATATTAACAGTGGAGACAGCAGGGTGCTGGTGGTGGGGGTGAGATCCCTGCTGCTTTTTGCTTTGCATCATTACATCCAATCTAAATCCTCAGCTATCAAACCAAAGCACGCACACACACACACACCCTCAAACAAACACAGGAGACACTCACCACGATCAGTCATGTCAGAGGGTAAACATGTTTCCCATATAATCCTTTTTTATGTCATTTCTGCCGCTAATCTACATTGCCACAAAGGAAAGATTTAGTTTTTTATTTATATTTTATGCATTTTATCTAACATGCTACACATAGAGTGATCCATAACTTCTGGCCTAACTTTCATTTAGATATTCATTTTAAGGTTTATGCAAATTTAAAACAATAATACTGAGAACACTCATTTACATACAAAGGTACTTTAGACAGAGTTTCACATTCCCAGTTTGATGCCAACACAACAGTAGTGAGTTTAATCTCTGCGAACGATGAAATTACTTGCAGAGGGGAGTTTTATTGCTGGTGGATCAATGCAACTTCAACAACGTGGAGCTTAGCTTCATTAAAATAAAACAGTTGTGGATTTTCACAGGAGCCAGGAAACCCACCTTCCCTTGAGCATCAACAACATATGGAACAGGTGACCTGACTCAGTCCATAAAAGACAATTAGACAGCTGCATCCAGCCAGGGTTTGGTGTCGTTTCTATCACGCAACAGAGGAGAGAGGATGGGAAACAATGAGGTGGTTGGTACAGTATCAAAGATCCCCTTCAGCAGTAATTTATGAAACTGGTGTTCAACAAACATAAGGCTTGCAGATTTTAAAAGACTTTCCATCCAGCCAGCAGCCTTAGTATTCATTCCCCTCTCAAAAAATACTTTTTTTTTAAACAAAAACAACCAGATTTTAGAAAAGCACACATCCCGAGGCTATTCATCTCCTAGATAATGTTTTTCTTACACTAGAAGCTATTTTAGTAGAGTTTTATATCTATTCAGGATGCATTATATGTAATGCACTAAATACACGTAAAGCATCCTGAGGACACTGGTACTGCTGCTATTTTGGACATAAAAATGAACATATTTTCTGTTGGTTATGATTAGAAAACGTTTTGTAGTTTTTATGTGAGTCAATGTATGTATTGCACTCTTTAATGGAGTTTATGAAAGGCGGATTTATTAGCATGTACTGGGTGAGCTTGCCATGATAAACTGCCCCCAGTGCTCTGAAGATCACTGGTACTACTGTTGCTTCTTCTTCCAGGCTTTCTCCAGTTCTTCCTCGAGTCCTTGCTATTTCTCGTGTTCTGTTTTTTCTGATATTTCCATCATTGGAGATGGCTACATTGATCACTTTGCATTTCCTTTGCTGCTTATCCATGATCACAATGACCGGTTGGTTGGCCATCACCATTTTGTCAGTCTCTATCTGGAAGTCCCACACAGGATCTTAGGCCTCTCCTTCTCCACCACCTTGGGAGGTGTTTCCCATTGTGACCTAGGGGTCTCCAGTCCATTTTCTGCAAGATGTTTCTGTAAACTATGGTGGCTACGTGGTTATGGCCATGTATTCTTTTCCTGCCAGTATCTTGCACCCTGCTGTTAGGTGCTGGATTGTTTCAGACAGGGCCTCTGTTCAGCTTGCACCTGGGGTCCTGCCTGGTGTGGTAGATCTGGACCTTGATTGCCATGGTACTCCAGGCTTGCTCCTGTGCTGCCATGTTTAGCGTCTCTGTGCTTCAGTTCAGCCCTGTCTAACCATTGGTAGGACTTGTTTATATCCACCACTGCAACCATCTCTCAGTGGTACATTCCTTCAAGGGTTTTTTCCTTTCGTGATGTTTCCTCCAACTCTATCAGTTTCCAATGTCTGAGACATTCATTTCTCCTTTTTTGTAGAATAGATAGTAATGATATATTTAAAAGTATTGCTGAAACCTCTGCCAAGTCATTTAAAAATGGTGTAACTAATAAATAGTAAAGAATGTTGAGTGACTTGTGGTCCAGGGTGTATTTAGACTTCTTCAGTTTTGAAATGCTTCTGCAAAAAGTTGTCTTATATGAGAACTGGAACTAGAACTGGTTGACTTGATAAGTTCAGAAAATTTTCCATTCTTTTGGCAGATTGGTAAGTTTTAAATGTTTTAAATTGGTTTTGAACATAAAAATATCATGAAAATGCACCACTAAAGTAGTGCAGTCTTGATTTTAATTAAATCATGTGGAAAAGTTGAGACTTGAGTCTGGCACTAAAAGGAGGGGCTGTTTAAAAACTCATGAGAGGTGAAGATGAATGTGAACCCCTGTCAGCTTGAAAGGCAGAAAGAAATACTTTGAGAAGGAGATGTTCTTGGTGATTGAAAGCTCCCTCATTATTAATTCTTTAAAGTTTCACACTATGCTGAGTGTTCAGGTGATCTTTAATTTTCAATTCCCTCATTACTGGATCTCTGGGTTATTGGCCGGTAAATTTGAAGATGAATCTGTAAAAGACCCATCAGTTATTAACTGCTTTATGAGAAAGTTGCTCGCAATGAACTGTAAAGTGCTTAAGAGAAACTTCTGACTGATATTTGCAAGGAAAGTTATATAATTAGACAAAATAGCTGTAAAAAATTAACAGTTAAAATAACTGTTCATGATGTATTCTTTTCCTGCCAGTATCTTGCACCGTGCTGTGAGGTGCTGGATTGTTTCAGATGAAAATACATCTTTTCATTGAGCCTAAGCCTAAGCACTGGGAGAATACTTTATACTATTTGTTGGAATAAGTAAAGGTGGAATTACTGACATTTATGCAACTGTTTGGGCTATATTTGGATAGAAAACAGACCAAATCTATTGTTTGTTTGTTTGTTTTTTCATTTTTGAGAGCAATCTCCCATTTTAAAGTCTCTCCAGATGGTCTTTGGAAATTACATTTGTTAGCAATGTGTGTTCCCCCCATAAATGCTATAATTTCAATTCAGAGGGTGCAAAAGGTAATAATGTGCCTGTTATTACATGCACAGATGTTAAAGTCGTTACTCTGAGATGTTATCATGTCAATGCATTGTGTGAGTACGATTGCATTAAGGGTATCAGGAGGACATACTACAGAGTACCTGCTGGTAAACAAACAGCCTGCAGCTTCACAAGCCTCAATGCATCATTACAGATACATGAGGGACACAGAATGACTAATACAAGCCCGGAAAAAATGTGTCTGCCCCAAGTCGAGATGCAAATTTATGTGACTGGGTGCTTCAATCCAGACAGCATAAACATGGCCCAGGGAAACGTTCAGAAGGGCTACACTTGGAATGACTTCATAGAAAGGGCACAGTTGCTATCTTCGCTGATAAAGAGACGAGCTCTTATTTAGGTCCAAGACTACAAACTCGACCCAAGGCATCCCAATGAAAGAAGAAAAAAAAAAGACTTCAAATGCTTCTCTCAGATTTGTTCACTGCATGTGGAAGGGAGTGGGCTGGATAAGAGAAGAAGCAGAAAACAGCAAAACAAGGGAGAAAGCGGAGGAAACAGAGCACAAAAGACAGGAGGAGGAAGTAATGAACTAAATAATTAACTAAACTTTTAGGGCTGAGACTAAATCTGCTTGATTTTGTTGAATGAAGTTCATGAGAAAAGACTTCTATACAGTATATTAAACTTATCCCGAGGGAATTAACTCAGATGAAAAGCTGGAGACCTGACAGGCATGAAGACTGTGATTAAAATGTGTTATTTTCTTTTCATTTGAATGAGCATCTGCGGTGCTGGAGTCCCACTGTTTTGGCTGCACCGGCTCTTTGGTCGAGCAGTTTTTCTTTGTCAGAGTTGTTTTCCTCCTCAGTTAGGTCAGAGTAACCCATCTTTCCATCTTTCCCCGACTTCTGCCAGGAATATAAGTATAGTTGGGGAGATGAATGTTGCATCTTTTCCTCCTCTACATAGCTTGCTTATTTGTCTCTGTATGACAGATGGATTTCTTTGCTAAGAATAAAATTGACAAAGACAGCTGTGTTGGTGCTCCATATCTCATTATATGCTTGGTGTCACGGACAGAATTGCTCAGCTGGCCGTCACTGAACCTGTTTTTTTTAAATTGGATAAGTGGGAGTAATCAGATAATTGTAATAATCTAATCTGATGCGTCTACATGTACTTCTGAAATGAGTTATTTGAAAAATATTCCAGTCCATAATCAGACTGTTTTTTGAGTTGTTTGTTGAACTATAGTACTGAGGAAAAATCTAAGTGTGTTAATCAAATTTCTCATAATCAGATAACTGCCATGATTTGGATGGAAAGGAAATCAGATTTTGCTGTCTACATGATCACTCGATTTGTCTGATGACTCCAGAAATCAGGTAATGATCAGATTTTTGGTGTGAATGTAGGCTCACATCAGGGTAGGGGCCTCACAGGGTGTCCTTAAGTGAAGCATTAGTATGTACCTCCAGCAGGAAGCTGGGAAATGTAGGACCCTCAGCTTCAACCATACAGTGTCCGCCACTGCTTCGTTCCAAAGGACAAAACACGAAGAGAATTTAGGCATCTAATAAGTGTGTCATACAAAAGAGATGTATTTAAGTATTTCAGTCAAGGTTTTAGTAGAAAATCTTCGTCAAGGTGACAACTGACGTGGTGGATCTGTATCCTGACAGAAGATATGGGCTCTGAACCATAGACTGTATATAAAAGATGGATGGAGCCTCTGTGACGTCACCTGTAGGTTTCTGAAGAGCAAAAGTGAAGCTCGTTGGGCGGTTCCCACAGTTGCCATCTTGGCAGTGTCACGCGTGTCGTTAGTCCAGGAAAATACAAAAATGGGCAAAGAGGTCGAGCTGAGAGGGGGTCTGTGAAGGTGGGGGTGGATGATTGATAACCATCAAACTCCAAGCTAAGAGCTAACCGAGCTTACCCTGAGCTAACGGTAGCTAACCTGGCTAACGGAGGTAGTCGGGCTAAAGCTAAGCCGGCTAAAAACCGTGGTTGTGCTGCACTCTCCCTTCGTTCCGCGGATATTGGATACCTGTCAAACAAAAAGACACGCCCCTAATAGTGCCGAATTTCAAGAATAAAATCCAAACGGATGAGTTCACCCCCCTCACAGTTATCATGAAGGTAAACTTGACTATTAATCTTAAAATGTTTTTTGTACCAGGCTTTAAACATGTTTATTTCTGCTGTGAAGTTGGTCTTTTTAACATGGGAGTTTATGGGGATTTGCTCTGTTTTGGAGCCCGCCCCTGGTGGATGAAGGGTGAACTGCAATTTTTTTGCACTTCTGCACAGGCTTCACATTTGACAGGCAGAGGTTGATGCTTGCTCTGAACACAAATAAACAAAAGACTTGACTCTGACAGGGATGGTGCACAGGACAGGTTTATAAAAACTATTAACTCCTGAATAAATATCTTCTATAATATAGTTACTAATGTTCTTTTTGTTCATGGTATGAGGTTTTATGAAGCATGTCTACTGTTTGGAGAACTTGTGCAACCGACAGCCTAAAAAACAAAACAAAAATTATAAGCTGGGTTTCTCCTGGTTGCACCGTAAGTAATGACTAGGATGAACAACATGAAGTCTAATATTTGTAAGGAATGTGGACCAAAGTAATTATTAAATGGATTTCACTGCAGTGAACATATGATGGACAACAGTCAGATTAACAGACCCAGAGCTCTCAAGTTGCAGGTTCAGTCATTCAGCTGAAATTATGGTCTAATAGATTAAAGCTTTGTTTCTAGAATAAGAGAAGGTGAAAATTTAACAGTGAAATAAATGCTTGATATGAGATTTCTAAAAAGAAATGCTTGGATTTTCTCATCATTGGAAAGAAAACCACACATTCTCATTAAAAGATTGATCTATCATTCCTCCCCCTTCAATCCATTCTCGTCCTACACCTAAAAGGCTTCTACAGTCTGAACTCACTGGAGATGCAGCGTAATGACGGCAGGACGCAGGACACTCAGCAATGCTGCTATCATTTTGCTCCCCATTCCTCAAATTTCATTTAAAGCGTGTGCCATAGATACAGCCCTGCTCCTGTGTATTCCCCAGCTCCACATGCAGAGAGCTGATGAGCAGCAGTTTTTATATACATCGTATGGGTTTAGAAGAGAATTGTAAAGTTTTGCTTAAATCACATGAATAAACAATGCAGCATTCAAATCCACTCATAGAAGTCCAGTAAACCGAAAGTTATTCTTGAGGCCTGATGCTTTTAAGCCCCACTTGTGAAAAATCCATAGTGACAAGGGTTTTAGAAAAGATGCTCACAGCAGAGAAATTCAGCATGCTCCGAGGCAGCTGTCAATCAACAAAGCAGATCTCTGTCTGAATTTCCTCTTTCACTCGCAGCAGCAAGAAAGACAAAACAAAAAGATGACATTTGCTTTTTTTGTACATGTAGCTGCAGCTCTATCAGTTCAGTCATGTTAGCTTTGAGACATCTCTGTTAGTTGTCTGCTTTAACTGGAATAAAAACCGGCTCTCTGAGTGATGTAATGGAAAAATGTGTTGCTCCTTCCTCTATTGTTGCTCAGAACACAAACACCATCTGTGGAGGCACAAAGGAGGAATTTGGGACTAAAATGACAAACTTTGACATGTTTGATTTGTTTTATTTGGAACAAAAATTCCTCATTTTTGCCAAGAAATGACAATTTCTCACTGTGTTTAACTGCACCTGGGTAGGTATGGTATTAGCCCTTTATCTTAATTTCTTTCCCCAAAAAAAGGCAGCTTTTGGTTCCTCTACACACAACTACACTTTTTTCTCCAATTTCTTTTGCCACTAACTTCTTTTTTTATATTCATCATGTGGCTCATAAAGCACTAATAGGAAAGTCTGTCTCATGCAACTTTAATCATCAAGGCTGTTTTCACACAGGTTCCATCTTTCCAGGCTACAACTGAATTTAATTACTGGAATGGTATTGATTACCTATTGGGCTTTTTTGGTTTGTTTTTAGCACAGAGTGTGATTGCTAATATGGCCGCCAAGCACACTAGTTTCAGATCCCTCCTCAGATTTGTTTTCTGTTTACTTTATCACTTGGATATAATTACTGGAAAGGGCAAGGGTAGAAATGATGTGTTTATTTTATGGTAAAAACTCCTTCATAAAGTTTCATGACACTGAACCAAATGAGAAACCTGGCTAAGAGCAGCGAATGTGACTATGGTGTGACTCAGAGTGCCAAATGTGTGATTCACTGTCAGTTATATCTCCCCAGTCACCAGCGTCTGCAGAAAATCGCCCCAATCTGCAGCTCTCCCACAGCCGGCAGGATCAGGTTTAAGGATCCAGGCATCTTTTCACAACAGATTCTTCTGTCCGACTGCATCTTTTCACAGGAGCTCCAGATAATTTGGACCACACCGTCTTACTTTTTAGTGGACGACAGGTTGGAGGCCTTAAAGGGGACCTATTACGCTTTTTATAATCTTAAAATAGCATTTAGCATTAAATGTGGCCTCACAGTAATTTCTAATACTTATGTAAACAATGAGATCTTTAATAAAGCTACTTTTTGAATTGGGGTACACCCAAATCCTCAGTGTTGATCTCAGCACAATAACATGTTAAAGATTGCCTTTTGATCATTACTAATGTACACTGATCCTTATCTGATGGTCATCTTAAAGAAAAAGGTGCTTCAGAGAACTGTATGAAACCAAACATTTTAAACTCTACATGTGAATTATCACAGACTTTAATTTTGGGAGAAACATTTATATTATTTGTTGTGTTTGCTTTTTTTTTTTTTTTTTTAAGTCTCACTGTGTTGTGGATTCAATAACGAAGGCAGTGATGGCGGCCATACTTTCACCACATTTTAGTTACAGATAACTGAACAAACCAGTCTTTTCTCAAACTATGCAGCTTTGCCTTTTTAGGTCTGGTCGTTTCCGGTGTGAATTCAAGCTGTGGCTCTGAGTCTACGGCATATCTGATAAAAAGCCAGGGTTTAGTATCTTACCAGAGACTAGGGGGACTGGACAGTTACCTCAGAGTCATGAAAGTCATCAGGTGGAGAGTCGGAAAACACGTTTCAATTTTCTTCTTGAAATATTTAACCCGCCTGTGTTACTTTGCCGTACTGGATGCTTGTTGTGTGCCGGTAGTTATTTCAAACAACATGGCATAAAACTGTTGATCAGAGGCAAAGAACCAACCTTTTTCTGCTTTAAATGTTCTTTTTGATGCTGGTGTCATTCTTTCCTTAACTTGTGTAAAGGGGAAAATAACAGAAAATATGCATATAGACATCACACTAGGGCTGCAACGATTAGTCGAC
>CM047991.1:6547340-6558225 GCA_026261665.1 Melanotaenia duboulayi | reverse complement strand
GGGGATGCTTTGGTGCTGGTGAAATGGGAAATTTTTACAAGGTAAAGGGGATATTGAATAAGGATGGTTATCACTCCATTTTGCAACACCATGCCATACCCTATGGACAGCGCTTGATTGGAGCCAGTTTTGTCCTACAACAAGACAGTGGCCCAAAGCACAGCTCTAAACTATGCAAGAACTATTTAGGGAAGAAGCAGTCAGCAGGTATTCTGTCTATAATGGAGTGGCCAGCACAGTCACCAGATCGCAACCCTGTTGAGTTGCTGTGGGAACAGCTTGACCCCACGGTGCGTAACAAGTGTCCATCAAGCCAATCTGACTTGTGGGAGGTCCTTCAGGAAGCATGGGGAGAAATTTCCTCAGATTACCTCAACAAATTAACAGCTAGAATGCCAAAGACCTGCAAGGCTGTAATTGCTGCAAATAAAGGATTCTTTGATAAAAGCAAAGTTTGAAGGCCAAAATTATTATTTCAAGTACAAATCATTATTTCTAACCTTGTCAATGTTTTGACTATATTTTCAAAATGTGAGTTTTAATGGAAAAAACATGACTTTTTTGGGTGACCCCAAACTTTTGAGTAGTTTATATATGTATATATATAAATGAGAGAAAGCTTTTCTGCACAGTATTGTAGAGGTTAGCTGTTGTAGGGCTGTGCATGCCAAAGTCCTTAACAAAAAAACAAACATCAGTAAACATGCAGCAATTATCCCAGAAAGTAGGCGAGAGCAGGATACTTTGTGTACATTTACCCAGCTTGTTATATGCTTGGTGATTTATTTAAATTTCTGCATAACAATGCTATATTGGTGCTTTTGAATAAGTAAAAGTAAATGTTTATTTAAATACCTCTTTAAAAAAATAGTTACAAAGTGCTTTACATTGCAGCATTAAAACATAAACAATGCAACACTCACAACTTTGATTAAGCACTAGCATAAGGATCAGAACCAGCACCATAAAAAGGAAATAAAAACCACTGAAAAGAAGATTGATTATATTATTATAATGGTCCAATACGTAATGAAATTCATGTTAGCCCAAACAAAAAGAGGACATGTTGTCCGGTCTAAAATATGGTTTGTTTTGAGTTTTGACGTGATGAACTGTGGTTCTGTGTAAACCATGTTCATATTTAAATAAAGGTTATTTTGAAACTGTCTGGAAAGGTGACTCTATATTACATGGGCTGCTTTCCATTTATCTTTAACTGGAAGTAACAGCCTTATTAACCAGAAAGAACAAATTTATATCAATCTTGAATGCACCCTAAAAGAATGCTGGAGCTAAGTTATCTTTAATCACATAATATTAAAAATGTATCACAGTTTAA
Source organism: Melanotaenia duboulayi (assembly GCA_026261665.1). NCBI lineage: Eukaryota > Metazoa > Chordata > Actinopteri > Atheriniformes > Melanotaeniidae > Melanotaenia > Melanotaenia duboulayi. Next base: position 6,556,886 of record CM047991.1, on the reverse strand, counting down.
ACATCATTCATCATCAAAATCCTAATCCCATCTTCCCGTGTTATTAAACACCAGCTCTGCAAGCAAAATAAGCAGAATGCTCAGACTTCAGGCGTTAACTCCCCCCGACTCTTCTCATAACCAAGTTGACAAAGCAAACATGACAGGAGGATTTAGGGGATTTTATGTCTTCCACACAATCTAAAACTTAATTTATGTTGGACAAATCCAATACAGAAGAATTTGAGAGATTATTTCAGGACAAATTAATGTTGTCGGTCCTTCAGGGGAATCTGCTGCATATGAGCTGTAGAAGATAAAAGAATGAATGAGATATTGCAGCAGGCAGCGAATCACAGAGCGGCTCTGGATGTAGTGAGGAGGGCAAGTCTGGCTTTATAGTTAGCAGCCTTAAAAAGACTCATCCAACAGCCTACAGGACTGCTGCTGTGTTGTTAATGAGCTAAGGAAAGAATAGTGTCCAATAACAGGCTCCTTGCAACATCTGGCATCAGGAGCACACGATCAACTAGAAACTATCCTCATCCAAACACAGAAGGAAGGCAAAGAACAATGTGGATGATTAACCTGTTAAATATAAGAAAAGTAGAACATGGAGAAATTTAATTGGTCAATGGAGGCAAAAATTTTATTAAAAAAAGTTGGTCACAGCAGGGAAAATGTTAGATATATAAATGTAGGTGGGAAGCAAGAAAGTTTTGGGAGGTTGTGGAGCTTTGTGTTTCATTCATGTTTAATCAACTCTCAGTTTGAATGTGGCCTTTTACGGTCAGAAGGAAGACTTCATGCTTAGCTGCGCTGCTGCAGATCTTTGCTCTGATGAGTGACAGGTCACCATTTAATCGCAGGATTTCCTTATTTTAAACACCCAAATCAGCAGAGAGGTCTGACTGTTGAGGAGCATGAGGTTGAAGACTGATGCAGAGATTAAAAATGGAGACACTGCTGAACCAAAGTAAAAATAACCCGGATACACCCTAAATGGGGAATAAGTCCCATGGTTCTGTCCGTGGTGACATCGGTCCACATTCTCTACAGTGTGTGCACACGCACTCACATGCAAACATATTTTTATTTTGTGTGTTTTGTTTTTGACATACTGTGTGCTCTGGTGTCCTTGTACAGAAAGTGGGTCAGGGAGACTCCGGTATTGAACCTAGGCTGGCTGCATAAAAAGGCTGTAGCCTCTTTCTCTGTGAGGCGGCTGCTACACCAGGCGAAATAAACACCGCGCCCACAGGAGCATTCAGAGCGTTGACATTAGAAAAGGTTGGTTTTATTTCCCAGAGACTAAGTACTGTGACGGGAAAGGTAACACAGAGAAGCTTTCCCACACAATAACAACCTTATGTACACAGCCATAGCAATGGCAATTGTAACCCAGTCACTATGGCAACCACGGGTTGAACACACGTCTGGCTATAAGTCTGTCCCGCAAGACGAGACACATTCCAAATTTCACAGTTTACTGTCTGAAGAGCTGAATGGAAAACTTTACAACTCACTTGCCTCGTCCATCGTCTCTGTTCTGACGATGCTTTAATAACATGCTCACTCAAGCTGACATGTTTCACACTTTCATTTTCACACGGAAATAAATGCTCTCCAGAGATACATGGTGTGGGGAAAAGCAGAGGCGGGGCACGTGAATGAATGTGCATCACCAAAAGAGACAGGAAATTAAAAGTGAGGAGAACTGATAACAGCAGCAAATGGGCCTAATTGCTGTAAAAAGCCATGACACAGAGAAGCGTGATGTACTAAGTTCTGCTGTCAACAGATAAAGATGAAAAATGTCTACCTAAGAAATTTGGAAAATGGTACTAACTAAAGGCTTTATGAATTTCCAAAAAGAACTTAAATGCAATGTCAAAACTCTTGAGGTGGCACAAAATTTGTTGTCATAATTCCCCAAAAATTAATGTATTTCCTGCTTTTTAAATGAATAAAAACAAAAACGCAAACAAAAACCTGGGTGTGAATCTGGGAAAAGCTTTCTTTGACCTCCTCCAGTTTCATATTAAGACCCATTTCCACTCTGAATCGATAAACATCAGGAGAGGGAAAGAAAATGTTCAGCAACTGGTGACATGAGGATGGAGTTTAAATCAAGAGCGCAGTCATATCCCTGAAAAACAGGATGTAATTTCAGCTACAATAACTACTCAGAGGTGTTTGAAAAATGTCTGGACTGGATTAAAATCACTGACCAAGGCAGGTCTTCTTAAAATGTCCCCACCTGCCCTTGAGAAATAAATCCAGTCGCATACTGGCGTTAGAAAGCGCTTAAAATCAGTTCACCAGTTGGATTTGTAAACTAAAAGTGTGCATTAGAGGACACATTTAGCTGTTATTATTGGTAGTAACGTAAGCGAGTAAATCTCCAAGCTGTGTATTACTTGGCACAAACTTCCACACACTAATCCACCGTTTAAAAACAGCTTCATACTCACACTGCAATCTCATTATGGCTTTTTCATGTACTGGGCACAGTCATAACAGAAAAACAACCTGTCAGCAAACTACTAGGAGGAACTGAAGGAGGCGCTAATTCAATAACTTTTTCTAATAAATGCCCCGAGGAGTTCTTAAAATGACATTATATGAAATTATCCTCAGTTTGTGAACTATTATGCCTATGAAGAAATCCAACAGAGGCCACCTGTCCATCCAGTGAGGACAATAACTAGCCCAAGCACCCCACAGACCTGACATTTTGTCAAGAAAGGAGGTTTGTAAAATGGGTTTCGCTGCATAATCTTGGCTATCAAAAGACGAGAGAATTATGAGTTCACAGGAGCAAGTGTTCTTTTCAAATGGAGATTTCCTTTCCACAATGTAGGTGGAGTCTTGCGGCTTTTAAAGTCTTTTCAATCTATTTGTGGTGATTCAGCCCTGTAAGTGTTTGGTTAGCAGAAATGATCCTGCAGGAGCTGAAACAGCTTGTGACAAGCGAGTAAATAAACCTTCTCAGAGGAAAAGGTGGTCATTAGCCCAGTTCCCACCAAAGGGGTCCGGCTCAGGACGGCTCAGTTTGGAAAATCCTCGTACCAGTTGTACCCTTACCTGGTAGATGGGAGTATTGACTGGATAGCAAGAGATGCTTCAGCTACGTAATAGCGTGAATTATAACGAAGGAGAATGTGACACGAAAACAAAGAATTTAACTGAATACACAATAAAAGGCTTGTGAGCAACTTGAAGCAGCTGAGTCCTGCCATAAAATGTCAATTTGTGCTTAAGTGATCGTCGATGTAGGAAAACAGAGCGATGAAACTGATGTGTAGTTTCACATCACCGCTGCTTGCTCTGCATCTCTGCCAAATATTGCTTGAGCCTGCAGCCAATCACATAAATGTCCTGTCAGATCAGAACGAGGAAATGAAGGACAGTGGCACAGATGTCCCCTGGTTTAAATGACAGAAAGCCACCTTTTCAGCTGACAGATGAGGCGGTGTTATATTTTTATGTATAAAAGAGTCTTCTGTATGTGTCAATATAACACCTCTGAAACACTGATGTAAATTTTAAGGTTGACGTGTTTTATTTCGGACACTTGGGACAAAACACAAAATAGGACATGCCCTGTCAAACGGGAAAACAAAACAAATGTAACAAAACATAGAAATAATAATAATATTAATAATAATAAAGCCCTCAAGGTGTCCCATCAGCCCATTATGCTTCAATTTCTAGTCCCATCCCATCTCCATTTTTAATTATAGGTCAGTCAATTTCTCCCAGGGCTCCAGACTGCGACCAAATGGTCGCATTTTGCGACTAAAATGTGAGACTGTGCGATTGAATTTTTCATCTACTTGCGCAATGGCGACCAATACATTTGCCGGTCTTTTTCTTGTGGTAGTCGTAATTTATTTTGTTGCTAACAAACTTCTGCTCCCCTCTTCAGCCCAGTAGTTCACAGCAATGCGCAAATTAGCTGCTGGTTTGCCGACACAAAATAACTTTAACATGAGAAAAGGAGACAAACACCAACGAAGAAGACGACAGCCAATGTGCGTGCGGGTGGGGGCGAACGAGCGCTGTGATTGGCTTATGTGTGAAAACAGGCGGGTCTTTGGGGAATTAATTACCCACTTAGCAACTTTAACTCTATATTTAACGAGTTTTCAGACCCCTCTAGTTACTTTAAAAAAAGAAAAAGCGACAAATCTAGCGAGTTGTTGGAGACTAAGGTGAATGAAGGTAGTTTATCTTCCCAATGAGAAGCGGGTGCCGTGCAGACGCCTCTCATACGAGGCTTGGTCTTCAGAGCAGACGACGTTAACCTCTGTTTCATGACCAGGCTGAAAATGAAACGTACAAAGCTGCTGCTGGATGATCCTGCGCTGGCTTATTAGATAGTAATGTCTATTAATAAAGAGTGTGGACAAAAATATTTAAAAAGTTCAGTGTTGTGACATAAAATAATAAAAAAAATAACATACACCTAAAACTAAAATAAAAAAATAAAAAAATATTGACAGAATTATTATTTTATTTATTTATGTTTTGCTGTTATAAACACTTTTAGATTTTTCCTTTTCCATGGCATCCCTCTTTATGGCAGCATCCATTACAAAATATGTACTAGGCTGATTATGCTAATTAGCGACTTTTAGCAGCCAATAGCAACTTTTCTTACTGAGGAGCCAGGAACCGCGGCTGGAGCGGAGTACCAGTCCCTGAAGCTGTTTATTACCAGGAACTACATGGACCAGTCATAGCATGCCTGTTGGGGGATGATGGGGACAAAGTTCCTGTTCTGCTTCAACTACAAAGTAAAAGTCAAATCAAATTAAATCATCAAATCTGAAGTTCTATGTCTACTTGTTTTGTATTAGTGCAACCAGTTAGATTTGTTTTTTATGTCAACTGCTGCACAAAAAATGTGAATTGTAAGCATTGTAATTTATGAACTTATTGTTCAAATCACTAATACAGTGAAAATGAGAGGAAATGTGAATATTTGCTTTGCAAAGCGATTTCAGTGTGCGCCCCTAAATTTTCTGCTTGCGCGCCTAAAAATTTAAGTAAGTGGCCGCCGTGCTCCTCGTAAAAAAACAACTCTTTACAACTCCATACGATACAAAACAAAATAACAACTTTTAAAGACAAGCAATGATTTGTATTGCAAATTAAGTAAAAACATGATACTGTAACAAATAAATAATTTTCCAACCATAAAACCTATTTACCTTGGATAATAGTCAAGCCCTGTCCTCATTCCTATGTTGATCAAATACCATTTCTTTATACTTTAAACTGTTTTATATTTCTATTCCACAGCCAAACACCACATATGAACACATAAAAAGTTCTTTGTTCAAAATGGGATCAATGTTTTAAAATTTAGATTACCATTTAAATTATTCACTCCTTCTCTACCTTTAAACATTTTCTGAATATTGCCTGGTAATGCGTTATGTCTTGCCGTGAACATTATTTGCACTGTGTGAAACTGAGCCAGATCTGTGAGTTTAAGTAATCCTGGCGGTAGGAAAAGTGAGTCGGTGTGTCGATATTATTTTTTAACCTCATGTTTAATACGCATCTCTCTCTTTGTTGTATGATTAATGGATGCAGTGATGTTATATATATGCTGCCTCTGAACAGGAACTTAAGTATGGTATATGGCAGTGAATTTTTTTCTGATCTACTGAATTTGTGATTTTCTCTATCAATTCCAGTGAAACAAGTGGTGTTGATGTATTTGTCCTTAAACAGTATCGGCTGTTAGAAAGCAGTTTGTCTTCATGAATGACTCTATTCAGTCTATTGATGAAGAGTTTTGGAGAATTGTGGCAGTAGAGAGGCAGTCTGTAATTAGTGAAATGGTGTTTGCTCTCAGCTTTGCACAATGGTATGACTTCTGTTATTTTCATTTGTTAGAAAGTTTGGAAAAATACAGTTGAAACTGAAAAAAACTTAGAATATTGCAAAAGAAAAAACTGATTTATTTCACTAATTAAACTTTTAAAGGTAAACTAATATTATATAGATTTATTAAATGCAAATTGAGATATTTCAATAATTTATTTCTTATCATTTTGATGATTAACCAGCTTTTTATATGTGGAGGAAATTGACTGATCAAAGCAGGTCAAACTGAGACATACTTTTAAACATTAGCCTGAAAACGCGACTGCTCAGCCTCAACCAAAGAAGCTTTAGAGATGCTGAGATTATAAAAGCATCATATAGTCACCTTTTATATCCTCTATTCAACACACTAGTTAAATCTAGAAATGCTCCAAAAGTCACTGCTGACTCCAAATTAATCACATCTGTGATCACTAACAATCAACACATCCACAGAAGAGCTGATCTGGTTACTTTTTCTTCATATTTAAAGCTTTAAAGCACAAAGGGATTTCATAAGAGGACAGGAAGTGGTGGCAGCCGGGGTTGAGCCAGTTCAAGGCTGATTTCCACAAAGTAAGTTGAGCAAACTTTTGCTTTAATTACAGGAGACAGTAATGGAAGCGTTTATGTTCAAGACACATTAGCGAGGACTCTGCCGTGCACCGAGCTGAATTCCCAAATGCACTCAAAAGTTTTATAAGTCATTCATGCCCCAGACAAAAAACATCCAGCGTCGCAGCTTCAGCAGCACGCAGGCTTAACACAAAATGCATGCTAAAGTAACAATCATGCTTTCTACTGGAACAAAGTCCAAGAAGTCTAAGGACTTCTTTAAAAATGGACATAATCTCCCCTCGGGTTTTAATAAAGTATTGTTCTTTTTCATTTCATTTCATTAAATCTTAATTCGGCTCACTTTTTAAAAGAGAGAATATAAATTGTGAAAGCTGTGCAGCTAATTTGGATCTCATGCTTTTCTTCAGAAACAAAGCAGAACTCCCAGACTCAGTCTGAGCCGCAGCTGGTGCTTCTTTTTACTGCTGTCAGCATCAGTAGTGTACCACCACAAGACATTTTCCACACAACGCTCCCACAGAGCTAGCCACCAACCGGTAAACCCATTTTTGCCATTGATTCTGGCCATTATCTGGTGAATTGGAACCATTAATGGCAAAATTATCCCTATCGCCCAATCATAGATAATCCTTAAATAAAATTTCTGGATCCAGACGGTGATTCAGGTCACCTCCAAAAATGGAATTACTTGTTCCTTATTCCTGAAAATTATCAAAAAAATCTGTCCATAACGTCTTCAGTTATGTTGCTAACAGACAGACTCACCGTACCAACATCACATAACAAAATACTGTATAATAATAAAAAAGAAGAAGAATGAATGCAGAATAGGGTTCGTCTATGCTCCAACAAATGAATGAGGAAGACTCAAACGTGGGATAAATGATAATCTCCTCTTACTACAATAGGACCATGGTAGGAGTAGACATCTTTGACAAGAAGCCGAGGCAGTATTCGTCTCGAGCTGCAAGTAGAAGATGGCCTGTTGCTGTGTTTTATAACGTTTTGGACATGTCTGCACTGAATGCAGGGGTCCTCTAACAGAGCTGGCGGTTCTAGCGTTCATAAACCATTTCAAAGATTTCCTGAAAAATTTATCAAAATTTGTCCATTAGTGTTTGAATTATGTTGCTAACAGTCAGACAAACAGAAATGTACACCATGACGGAGGTAAAAATAAAAAATAATAAGCACAGGCTCAGAGCTGCAGACTCACCAACAGCGAGGTGGTCTTTTAGGCACCCATTGTTCTGGAATGTTATTCATTTTTCTAGATTCATTTCCTTTAGGGTTTCTCAACGGTGCCGTGGTTCAATCTTCAGACAGGCCTTCGTTATGTAGAGCCTGCAGGTCCTTCCTGTGTCACAATCCAAGGATTTCTAATATTTGCTTCAGTGGTGATTCTTATTTGACCAAAAGTTTGAATCATGGATGGACTGATGGATTTTTTTTCTCTAGATGATAGGTGTTTCATTAAGTTACTCAAGGGTCAGGAAAGGTCGTTTAAAATGTGAACATTTTAAAGATCAGTGTTTAAGGTAGGTATCTCTACAGTTATGATGCTTGTTGACCCCTCTTTCTTGCCCTCTCCACCCACAACTGGTCGAGGCAGATGGCTGCCCTTCCCGAGTCTGCTTCTGCTGGTGGTTTCTCCTTCCTGCTAAATGGGAGTTTGTTCCTCTCCACCGTTGCCCCTGCATGCTCAGGGTGGGGAATAAAATCAACAGGATGATTTGATGCAATCCATTAGTTTCATTTTAATGAACTGGTGTTCATGAACACATTAATTATGAAATGGAACGATGTGGATCAAGTAATTGATTTGTTAAAATTGGATCATAACTTCAGTAAAATGAATTGGACTGAGTCTGATGTAACTTGAGCAAACCTGACATCCCAAGCTGTTTGATAGCTGGTGTATGGTGTAACTGACAGTGGGGCGTGGAAGTGTCTATAACTTTCAGACGTAGCAAATAACTTGCAGTCTAGCATATCTACAGCTAAGAGAAGCATTAAACTCTATTATTATGAGAACAAAAGGTTCCATCTGTGATGGAAAAGCCTCATTTCTCTGTAAAGACGGCTGAACTGACAAGACTATAACCATAAAAGCCCTGATGCAGACATCAATTCTGTCTCTAAAGATGCAGTTTGCCTAGAAACTTCAAATCACCAAGCTTAAAATGCTCTTTCTTTCAATGATAATGTTGAAGGGGGACTCGGGGTGACACTGAGGAGGAAGCTGAACTGAAAAGACAATCTGCAGCCTAAATGGGCTCATTTCTAAATCTTTCATCAGTTGTGGGTGAATTCTGTGACTATGGCGAAATGTTCCTTTTATCAAATGTAATAATAAATTTAATGGTAGCAATTCAAGCCTGTAGCTGGCCCCATCTCACCGGCGACAGGGAGGTTGTATTTAGACTCATCCGCCACTGCAAAGCTGGGGAACAATGATGGATAAAAAATGAAATGAAGTGAAGTTAAAGTGTTTGGCAAAAGCATAATGCTGTTATGACATGAGATGTGGGGTGTCTACTTTTTGATTTTCAGGAGCATGACATTTAAAGAAGTTTTTCCTCTACATCCATGTCATTTAAAAAGTGCTGAATTGCTTGGTTGTAAGTAAACAGAAAGAGAAAACAACCAAACAACCTCCTCCGCAGCCTAAATAAAATGATGCGTCGTTTGGGTGTGAGAGGTGAGATGGATGATGGCACAACATGCGATAAGAACGGCAATAAGAAACTGTGTTTTCACCTCAGACAGAAACAAAAGGCACAGGCAGGAAGAAATCCTGAACAATGGTGACTACAAAACAGAGACACTCCGATCGCCACAGTATCTTAGCAACAGATGTGAGCCTTTTTGCAACAAATAAAAGGAAGCAGTGAGTCGGGGATGGAGACTGACAGAAAGGAAACTCTACAGCCGGCTCCATACGGACTAGAGGTCCCAGAGAGTCTAGTCTAAATAAGGAAACGGTTATATGACTTTTCCCCCCTTTTCTTTCTTCCTTTTTCTGTCCAATCTGTCTGACCTGATCTGGCTAGTAGATGCTGGGATTGGCTCCAGGACTTCTGTGCCCCTGCACTGGGAGGGAGG
>CM047991.1:6512827-6523510 GCA_026261665.1 Melanotaenia duboulayi | reverse complement strand
AGTAGGGTGCACATTCGGACACAACCATAAACTCACTGACCACTTCATTTGGTGCACCTGTTGTCTAATCAGCCAATTACATGGCAGCAACTCAATGCATTTAGGTATGTAGACACGGTCAAAACTACTTCAGAATGAGGAGGAAAGGGGGTTTCTGGTGCATTTACACCTAAAACTCTACTAGACCTGGAACGACTGGGGGTTGCAACATTCAAATGGTCCAAGTTTGCTTTCACACTGCACTTTCTCAAACAAACCAGACCTTTTAAATAACGTGTTCACAGAAGTGGTGCTATATCAAGAATTACTGAAGGAGAAAACAAGACAAACAATGAAGAAGAAATTTGTTAAAGCAGGACAACTTCGGTTTCCATCATGTAACAGCAAAACATAGAGCTGCATCAAATCCTAGGAGTCTTGTGTTGATCATACAGTATTTCTTCCAGAACTTTTCCAGTTCTTCCACATCTGACCACGTCCAACTTTTCCTGGCCAGAGTTTATTATTTTAAACATGCCACGTGGTTGCGTTTAGCCACAATGACTTTGCTTTAAAGTCCGCTTCCTGTATTTGGCTCAGCACTGACGTGGGTCACTAACACACAGCTACAAAAAGATGCAGTTTTTTAATATACAAGGCAACTCTGATGTTTAAAAGCACTTTCAAACACTTAAGCAGACTGTGGGCCAGGCTGAATTAATGTGTCCAACTGATCCATTGTTCGCCTTTCTGTTCTGCTATTAAACTGGGATGCTTTTGTACTGTGACCCGATGTTAAATGGACTGCTAATGTATAGAGGATGTCTGGATTTGATGCCAAAGATGGGGCAGTAATGGAAAGTGCTGAAAATCATCCTCCTTATTATCCATTATCTTGTCACTTGCAAAGATTCTGGACTGCACGATATTATGAAGATGTATTAGGAAGAAGTAACACAACAGACTACTATGATACAATTTTAGTATGCTTGAGTATATAATGCCAATCTTCTCGCACTGCACTTCTCCATCTGTGCATGCTAGTTTGTTAGACATCTTTCACAGAAGCAGAGCTTCTGTAACAGAGATGCAGCTATCACGAATAAACCCGTTTTGTCTCATTATAGGCCTAAATGTCTTTCTGATATTGACACTGTGCATGTAAATATTGTGATCATGGTAAATATTTGATTTCTTGTGTAAGTCTACTCCAAATCAACCTCCATTTTACACTGAAATTAAAAATCACTCTAAAAGATTGTTGCTAAAAATGCACTTCATTGATAATTTTTTCCAGGTAGAATTTCTGAAGAAGGCAACAGGTCTCCAACAGATGATGACACCAGTCTGAATAATCATATGTAACAGCACATGATGCATTATGATGCTACTGAAAGCAATTGAGCAGGTGGGTGAGTAAGTTAGTGAATGAATGAACGAAGCCAGTCCCAATCATCACAGCCAACAAGGGAACAGTTGTTTCAAAGAAAGGTCACCCTGTCGGTGCGCTGCTGTTACTGTCGGGCAACTCTGCACATGTTGCTCCAGGTAAACTGACATACCACCATGTAACCACTAGTGACATTTAAATGTGAGGCTGTCTACCTGACTCAGATGTGTACCTTGCTCCAGCCAATTAAGTCTGGTTTTTTTCCCTGTGCCCCTGAAGATCCTCAATGTTTAAGAATGTCACAGCCTGCCCTTTAGCTGAGGCGGTCTAAGGAAGATGACATTTGAAAGACATTGTAGCTACAAAAGATTCCTCCTATGAGTCAATTTCTTTTCTTGTCTAAATTGCATAATATGTTGAACAAGAACTTAGTTCTGCCTGCAAGGAGAAAAAAAGTGCAACTTTCTAACGATGTGTTTTATTGATGGCGATGGTCTAAAATCTAAATTTTTCACTGTGTTCTGTTTGGCAGACATTTTGACCTACGATCAACCTTTGAAGGTATTTTCTGTACTCATCTCACACAGTTATTTCAAGTCCTTTAAAAGAAGAAAAACAAAAATTTCTGATACACTAGTGCAGGGATGAGCTACTGTGGACCTGTTGAGCCACTGTCCTGCAGATTTTACATTTACCTGCTGGAAGACATCCGAGTCATATTACTAATGTGTCCTTAAGAGACTTGGCAAGCTGTCATTTGGATCAGATGTGTTGCTGCAGGAAAACATCTAAAGCCTGTAGGACAGGTGGTGATCCTGTATTAAAGAGCAGCATATTGGCCCTCCTCTCTACATTTAGTTTGGGGTGTTTTAAATGCTTAAGTTTCTCATAGGTCAGTGTTAAGTCATCGAATAAACAAACAGCACTTCTCTTTCTGTTAGGTGAGAGGACAGGATCAATAATCTGTGAAAAAGCAGCCAAAGTACAATAAAACTTTGAAAGAACTTCAAAAAGCCCGGAGAGCTGCCATCTTAGCTTTGGCTGACAATTATGAAGAAATGATGGGTGGCTCAATATTATTTAATTTGGTTTTTTTTTCCATGTGCCATTCATTAAGTAAAACCTGCATCCATCTGCACATGTCGCATGTTATTCTCCCTATTCTCTGAAATACGTACACGGAAAATTAACCAAGTGTGCTAGATTGGCCCAGTAAGCAATCAGTTATTTCTGGAAAGAGTAAATCAATTCTCAGAACCGGGTCTTTTGGTTAAGCTTCTGAAAATGAGGCTGATATCTTAAATAGGAACATGACATTACATATTTTTAAGCTTTCAGTACATAACAGATGAGATTTTGCTGAACCTATGGAAGGGTCACAGCATTTTTAGGAGACAGAAACAACCAGATGGGGCAAAAACATCGTTAAATCTTCCATGCTCAACGATGAAGCTCACTCAGTTTTACGCTAAAGCAGTTTAAATGTCACATTTACACAATAAATGCAGCTGATGTTTGGGGAATAATGCCCTGTGTGAGCAGTGAGCACCTCATTAAGCAACTCCATCTTCAACTACTATGGTACCACATTAGCACGAGACTGGCCTTTAATCAAGATGGAACATTTTTGTTAGGTCCATGCTGCCATGACAACGGCCTACACAATGATGGTGATGAATCAATGCGTAAAAGGATGCCTCTGTGGCTGTAGAACTGCAAGAATGGGAGAAATTAAAACACTTTTCTACAGCAGTTGTAGCAGGTAAAATAAATCTGCCGCCTCCAGAGATGGTTGCTCTGTAAACCATCAGTTGTGCAAATTATCAGCTGAGACATCTGCATAAGAAGCATGTCCTTATAGATGGGAGCAAATTCCTTTGGGTCAATTTCCATCTATTATATTTAGAGGGTGTCTTTCTTAGTGTTAATTCTTAGTGTCATAAATTCCTCAGAGATTTTGCTTCATACTGACATGACAGCACCACACTGTTGCTGCTGATTTGTGGGCTGCAATCATGATGAGAATCCCCCGTTCCACCACATTCCAGAGATGATCTGCAGGATTGAGCTCTGGTGACTGTGGAGGTTACTGGAATACATTGAACGCATTGTCATGAAACCCCTTTGAGATGATCTGAGCTTTGTGACATGGTGCATTATCCTGCTGGAAGAAGCCATCAGAAGATGCTCCACTGTGGTCACAAAAGAAATGGTCAGCAGCAATACTCAGGCCGGCTCAGCTGGTACTAAAAGGCCCAAAATGTGCCAAGAAAAAAGAAAAAACCTTCAGCATCACATTTACGTGGGAAGTTGACATCCATCTATATCCAAACCCTCAGACTGCTGCACATTAAATTAATTTAAGTAAAAATGTTAGAGAAATGTCCATTTGGTTTTATTGACTACAGGAACAGCTGGAAACACAGTCTGCTTTTATCTTGCTCTACAGCAGGGCGTCCAATACTTCCATCGCAATCTACTGGTCAGTCGCAAAGGCAGTGTAGGTAGATCACATGGCATAAATAATAAATAAATGATGGCTTATCATTTTCACTTGGTCATCTTAGTAGCTCACAAGCTGAGAAAGTGTGTCTAAAACAACAAAAACTTCAACATGTAGTCGTTAGTTTTAAAGCCTGTTTGTGTGAAATATTAAAAGTGCATAAATTATAGATCTATATGGCAGACAAACATGCAGGTGAGATCTGGAAGAAGAAAAGTTCATTAACAAAGTATGACTAATCATATTTACATGTAGATAATTCAGTATTATCTAACTTTATGTTTAACTTCCTTCTAGGATCTACTGTGAACCCCGTGTTGAAGCTTGAAGTGAACACGGTGAAAGCCACAGAGTTACTTCCTTTCACTGAGAAAAGCTCAGTCTATGTTTTTCATCTAGATTGTTTGCATCTTTAATAACTTCATTCTTCAGCAACGGCTAATAAGTCTTGATGCCCTTTAAAACAAATGGATGAATTTTGAACAAATGAGATGTGTTAAAAAACACAGATAATGATGCAAACATGCAGGAACGTTGCTTTCAGTTCCAAGGTTTTTCATATCAGGGAGAAAATAAAATTTATTTATGTATTTGGTTAATGAGGCCATTTTCCAGAACAACTAGAATACGTCATTCCATAGTAAGAAAGATTATTTACAAGCAGAAAACATTCAGGAGAGCTGCATATTTCCCAGGAATGGATGTCACAACAAGATAAGATTGTTCAATAATCAGAAACCCAAGAGCCACATCTCAGGATACATTCACACCAAGCGGCAACCTCTGCCTGTAAAATGTGAAGCTTGTACGGAAGTGCAAAAAAAATGCAGTTCACCCCTCATCCGTTAGGGGCTGGCGCCAAAACAGAGCAAATCCCCATAAACTCCCATGTTAAAAAGACCAACTTTACAGCAGAAATAAACAAGTTTAAAACCTGGTACAAAACTGTACTGTGAGGGGGGTGAATTTTTTTCTAACTCATCCGTTTGGATGTTATTTAATCTTGAAATTCAGCTTAATGAGGGGGTGTCCTTTTGATTGACAAGTATTCAATATCCATGGCAAGAAGAGAAAGTGCAGCACAACCGTGGTTTTTAGCCAGCTAACAACCCACTTTAGCTTCAGCCCGCCTACCTCCGTCAGCTGATTAGCGACGGTTAGCTCCGGGTTAGCTCGGTTAGCTCTTAGATACAGGCAGCTCGGAGTTAATCATCCACCCCCACCTTCAACAGTCCCCCTCTCAGCTTCACCTCTTTGCCCACAAATTTACCCTCCGGCTTGCTTTTATTCATCCGACGTGGTTTGAACTACATTTTCTGACCTTAAAACCAGGCTGGACTTTTGTTGTGAAATACATATATCTATATTTTGTTTAAACAATCAAAAAGCATCAAGCATATGGGGAGTAAATCAAAATGGCAAATTATTAAAACTAATAATGATAAACTTGAAAAAAGCTAAAAACAACTTTCACTTTACTTGCTGCTGCTTTATTACTGATTACTGCTAATTTCATATTAATAAAAAACCTTTAAAAAGGCACAAAATCATTTTGGTAATATCTTTTAAGAGAAAATGCAGTAGCTTTGCAGCCATCAGTGCAGCTTTCTTGTCAGAAATCCTTATAACATGAAAGAGTAGATAATCACCACGAACCCCATTTCCAACATGGCTTGTCACAGGTTTCACGTGGACAACCCACACAGCCCTTTTTGTAGAATAATCACACTCTGAGAGGTTCTTGGCACATCTCAAGGGTCTGCGTGGCGCTTTTCTCCCTGCTGAAGCATTAGTAGGCTTCAGACTCAATTAAAGAACATTATCCAAGCAGGAGGTGCAGAGCTCTCAGACATTAGTAATCACCTCACCTGCCTCACAAAAACATATACTATGCCGAAGCAGACAGCCATGATGTGGAAGGATCTGAGCATCACGGCAGAAAATATGGAGGATCAAAAGGAGGAATAAGAAAGCTACAAAAATTTCATAAATCTTCAATTTGTGCTCCTAAAGTATGTTTGTTTTATATGACAATGAAGGGAGAATCCTATATAACAAATAACACCACATGTTTCAGTTTAATTTATTGTAGTTTCAGTACGACTCATGAAATGCTGATCTGTGGCACATCTGAGGTAAATGAAGATTTGATCTACAACCATGTGGAGAAAAAGCTTGAGTTTGGCTTGATTCTTAACTCAATGCTCTGCTTTCTTTCCCTCTTTTTCTCTTGCATATCTGATTAATTTGCCATGGTTCCCATTACAAAATGGCCAGTGCATTGATAACCAGTTGCTGTCGTGTGACGCAGTGCCATGAAGCAAAATCCTCCTGTTAAGTGATACTCAGCCTCAGGATGCTGCTGGGCAACCGGGGCTGTGCAAAGTAAAAGTCAGAACGGCAATAAAATGAGTCAGCAGCAGAGTTTTAAGGCCAGAAAGTTTTGCAGTGTTACTTTAAACACTCGGGATGGACGTGATCTGAGGACTGAGCGTCTACATGGACACAAGACACCAGAAAGACCAACCTAAAAACATTTCAGCTAATTTTAACACGAGGCCAATAGATTTAAACCCTTCGTATCATAATCGTATGATTATCTTTACACAAAATTACTCTTAAAAGTAGATACTACTGTACAGAAATAAACAGTTTCCAGAATTTAATAACCGTGTGCCTATCTTAAAAAAAGTATTACATGTCATTAGTTACTGAATATTTATGTTTTCACAAGCATTTAACACCATTTCCCAAAATATTTTTAGAAAATTAAAATGTTAACTTTTTGTTTTGGTTTTATTATGTTAAATATTTTCATTGTATTTATTCGTTTTATTTTTATTGTAACCAGGATCAGGTTGCATGTGGCAGTGATGGCACCCCGTGCTTACCTCTTTGTCCATGCTCTCCAGATCCTCCTTGCATAGCGTGTACAGCGGCATGCTTTCCGACATGCTCGGCTGTCGTTTCCGACGGGACGGCCCCGGCTGCTCGTCGTCTTGGCTGGACCCCGCCGCCTCGTTCTGCTGACTCTGCGTGGTTCCCCTGAGGAACAGCAATGAGTAAAGCCTCTGCTACTTTTCAAACCATGTCAATAAAAGCTGAAATGACATGCAGGTAATTGAAAAACAAATCTGATTGTGAGGACATTTGTTAACATGCCTGGGAATTAATAAGTTCTTTCATGGCCATAGCTTTTCATTTTCAGACCTATTTTTGTGTTTCTCTTTACAGGAACTGCCAGGGAGCGGAGCTCATTAGCAAACACAGCACATAATCAGCTTACACGATCACAACAGCAAAGCGTGGACAGGCTCGAAGGCCCCAGTCAATGTAAAT
This sequence comes from Melanotaenia duboulayi, assembly GCA_026261665.1. NCBI lineage: Eukaryota > Metazoa > Chordata > Actinopteri > Atheriniformes > Melanotaeniidae > Melanotaenia > Melanotaenia duboulayi. Next base: position 6,516,299 of record CM047991.1, on the reverse strand, counting down.
GCAAACAGGAGAAGGCTTCTCTGCTTCCTTTTGGCGATGCTTAATTGAACAGATCTTTGATGATTCAGTCCAACTTTATGTAACTCCTTGAAAACTCTACTGTGCCTCTAATCCATAAAGAAAATGGGCCAATTTTCCACTTGAGATCATTAATTACAGAGTATCAACTCAGATACTGAATTTTAGAATATTTTAAGTTTCAATTAAGAGGAACTTTTAAAAAAAAAAAAAAGTCCAAGCAAAGCCTCTGTGTGCCACCCCAAAGCCATAAACAGGGGACAAACAGAGGTTGAGAGGTAGGTTTGAGGTGACTTTCTGCTGCCTGTCACATTAGTTTTGTCAAACTGCAGATGGAAATTAAAAGACAGAGAGAAATCTTTCTAAGGTGATTTTAAATCCTCTATGCTTCTTCCAAAGACCCAACACGAAGATAAAAAGATGGACGACAAACTCTCAAAAGCTCATCTGGGAGCTGTGGGCTGCAGCTTCGCAGCTGACTGATATGCTCGACCACCAAATAGCATCAATCCACCAAATAAAAGGCTTGTAGGAGGGCTTGGTTGCTCCTCGGCTGTCGTCTGAAGAAACTATGTCTCCGCTGGGGTTAGTTCATACGGTACAATATCAATACACCAGCAGCTGTTTTAGATTACAGAGAAAGTGCAGACAGAAATGATGCCCAGAGGATGCATCAATACACTGAAGGCCTGATGTGATCAATTCCAGTCAGTGCTTAACAGACATAATATACATGCTTGCTATAGTTTTGTAATACCCACTCCTCCCCGGCTCATCTCTTTTCTATTCTGAAGTTTTTCATATTGAGACATAAAATAAGAAGTAATCTAAAGCTTATCTGGGTCTTTGAATGAGATAAACACAGATGAAGAACAGCAACATTATACCTTTTCTCCTCCAACCAGGGTTGGAAATGATGCAGTAGCATGGTTGTAGTATTACTGTGATACTTTATTTTGGCTGTAAAATAACTTGTATATGGAGTAAATCCAGTCCAGGCCTGGTCTGTTCTCCTGTCCATAAAAAATGTTTCCAAACACCAGCCTTCAAACGCAATGCCTAAATCTCAGTGGCTGAAAGGCTAGTTGTCAGCTTCTTGGTATCTCCTTTATTTATGGTTTGCCGCCTGGTCACTTTAATCTCAATCTCAAGGCCCGCTGGCCACATCGGCCTGCGAATTACTTTTGGCCCACATGATCATATCTAATCATTATCAGAGCTGGCAGCTGATAGAGTGCATGCACCACTATAATACTACAAGTCCCACAATGCACTGCCAGTACACTGGAGCATTAATCACGGCCGGCAAGCGCATACCTCTCTCGTTCTCTGGCAGGCTGACAGAGCTACTCATCTTCGTCAGAAACCCCTTCCTCAAAAAATGGCTTTGAAAACAGAGAATATGTTTGCAAATAATTGCTGATGTCTTTCCTCCTTGGCATTGTGTTGAGGCTCCAGACCAGCGTTTATAGAGCGACTTCTGCAATCTGACCGAGTTTTGCTGTGAAATAAATAATAACTGAATCTAATAGGTTGTGCTGTTGCTGATCTGCAGTTATATTTAACTCATTTTAAGACTTTGTAAGAACCTCATGGTTTTCATTAAGTTACGTTATGTAAAAGCTGTGGTTAAAATTTATTTATTCATTTGTTTTTTGTTTTTTTGGGGTTTTTTTTCCCCCACATAACTTCAGTTGTTTTGAGTTCTGGATGCAGACAAAAAAAGTATGAAAGGAAGTCACACAGACTGACAGGTGACTCACTGATTGGACTGTAATGGTGCATCATCTGGAGCCATATGGGAAAATCTAAATTCCCATCTTAAGAGAGCGAGTGTGGCTGCACTTTTTATGACTCTTATAAATGCAGCATCATTTCCCAGCACCCATTAAGAGATAGTTGGTTATTTATTTAATGACTGAAGGGGGGAAACTGCTTGAGTATACACTTATCAGCCATAACAATAAAACCACAGACAGGTCGAACAAGTAAAGCGGCTTGTCTTGTTCCAGTGTTAGTAAGCATTACATACTTATTAAAGATGTTCCTCATATACAAAAATATCTGGTGTTATCTCTCTATTCCACTTTATTAGGTAATATTAAAATGGTCAAGACGACTTGCCGAAGCTCAAACTGAGCATCTGAATGAACAGCTAAGAACATGAAACCGAGGCATTTCAGATGGTATGGCCAGAATTAGGTGGAAACATAAAAGCATGGATCCATCCTGGTTCATGCTGCTGCTGCTGCTGCTGGTGGTGGTGTAATAGTGTGGGGGACATTTTCCATGCACACTTTGGGCCCTTTAGTAACAATGGCTTCCGCTGTCGCCAGATCTCAACATGATAGAGCAGCTTTGGGATGTGGTGGAACGGGAGATTCTCATCATGGATGTGCAGCCAATCAACTCTGTGATGTCGTCATGTCAATATGGAAAAAAATCTCTGAGGAACGTTTCCAACACCTTGCTGAATCTACGTCATGGAGGATCTGGGCTCTGAAGGCCCAACCCAGCAACAGCAAGGTGTATCTAATAAAGTGGCTGACGGTATTTTACCTGATGTATAAGCTGATTTTCAAAAAGTGAAACATTAAACACAAAGAACATAATCTGTAACAAATATTTCATTGTACTTAAATCTTAGTAAATATATGCCTGTATATCACCGTTTTATTAATAATACAATAAGAAAGTGTAGTACCTGAGACCAGACTGCTCTATGGTATCAGAGACTGTCCCTTGGAGGTAGTGTGGTGGACGTGGCGCCTGAGGGCCCCTGCGGATGAGTTTTCCCGTGACTGAATCGTATGTCCGAACTTCTAAAGTTGCAGGTGGAGGTCGGGGGTGGATGGGGGCTGGGTGGAAAAGAGGCTTATGCAGGGAGCCTTGGCTGTCAGGAAAAGTTGCTGGGCTGTTGCTCCTTTAGGAAAAGAAGTCAAAATTACACTCGTGAAAGATTTTAAACACATTTTCGTTAACATTTCCACGATGGCCTGTGAGGTTAAGGTTCTCATACCGTGGTGTCCTGGAGCTATTTTCCTTCAGTGGGTACAGCTTCTCCTCCACCCTCTCCCAGCGCTCCAGACAGCTCCACAGCCAGTCAGGGTTGACCACATGAAGGTGTTTGCAGCCCTGAGCCTGACGAACCTTCTCTGTGCCTGATAAAAAGAGAACGGGAACAACTTTTGATGTAAAAAGCAGTTCACACACAACATCCTATGGTGCACTGCCACCAAACCCCACCCCAAAGAAACCAGTTTAATGGGGTCGCATGTATGTGTGGTGAAGTTAGACTAAATAACTGTTCAATTATTGAGTCCAACTCTTTTTTCTTTATTTTTTACTTTGGGCTATGCATGTCTGTGGGCAGCAAAGTTTAATAACAATAACATGGAAATTTAATGGAATGAATGAACGGAAAAAATACTTTATCATGATGCAATTATGTTTC
>CM047991.1:6496310-6506831 GCA_026261665.1 Melanotaenia duboulayi | reverse complement strand
TAGCTTGTTTACTTTTAAGCATTAACTTGATGTCTAAACCACTTTAAGTTGGGGTGGTGCTAAAAGAGAAACACAAAATGTGCAGATAATAAACATCTGCAACTGAGCTGCTTTTACAAACCGGCTAGAGGTTAAATAAAAATTGTAAAGCACTTTTTACTGCAATGTTTTTCTATAAAAAGTGCTTTAGAAGTAAGTGTTGATTTAGATTAATTGAAAGGAAGCAATGTGATACAAATATACAGTAAGTGTATTATACCCATTATACCATAATATATATATATATCTATATGTATGTATGTATATACTTTCAATTGAAACGGATATTTCATCCAAGTCAAAGGAAAAATGACTATAAAGATTCATTTTTATGTATTTGAGACAGCTTTTTATATTTCATCCACCTGTTTAGTAAAGATGCACTTTCTGTCATTAGAGCTGGTGGTTATAGACCATTTCATCATGTGTTTACCATCAATGCATCCTGAAAGTCTGTTGCCCTGCAATTTAAACCTCTTTATTATAACCTTCATAACATGGCACACTAATGCATTCTTGACAGAGGATAATTCAGATTCGAGCTCAGAGTGCTGCTCTGGCTGGCCCTTGCTGGCAAACACTTTTGGAGTTGAATATTCCTCTAAGGCAAATCAAATTCCTCTGGGTACACAGAGTCCCTCCACAGCTAGCGACTGTTTGAGCGTGAAATAAAATGTGAGGCGATAACCTGTCAACAGCACAGATTAAAAAAAAAAGGAAAAGAAAGTTTGGTTTTTCAGAGGCATGCATGGTTTTACTTTAATGTACCAGGCTGAATGGACAAGAGACGGTGGTAAAATAATCTGAGGAGACAGAGCATGCTACAGTAGTTCAGTGTATGTCAACTTTTAAAGTAAAGAAAGCAGCAAATTAAACAGAGGACAAAACTTTTTAAGCTTTTGCTCGAAGTACAAGAGAGCCTGTGGCCGAACATTAAATAATTTACCTCAAACCAAGTATGGTTGACGACTGAGAGAGTGATTAAATGAACCACAACGGATTACCTGGTTCTACTTTAATTTCATCTCATGCCTAAAAGTTGATTTCTGTCTATAATTAACAACATTATTTAACTGTTTTCTCTACCGTTTGGCAGAGGAAATGTTTCAGTGACAATGATGAATCTTAAGCCATCTCTACTACTTGGTTTAGGTATGCAAAAGTAAGTATTTACTATTATTCCTTACCATTTTTGACCATTTAACTATTGTTACCATATTATTAACTGTTATTTCAACCATTACTTAAGAAAAATGTATTCTTATTTTTTGGTCCTAAGAAACATTTTTCTCTTACTTCTTTCTAAATGCAAACATTAAAGGGTTAAACGCTCCTTTATTGTGCACCCAAAATGACCAAAAATACAAACCAAAATCACGGTGACGATGGGACATTGTGGAAAATGTTTCAAAAACACAAATGAAATTACGATGATTTAAAATCTTTTTCAGGCGAAACTCCAATGAGATTACAGAAAAGACTTTTTTTCCTGCAACTCTTCACGTATTGTTTTAGTTTTTAAAAGCAGATCCTTTATTTGTTCTTTTGTTTCTATTGTTTTAATTCATCTTGTCCATGTGAAGAAAGACACTAACTAGCGGTTAAAGTTCTTTTAGTTTTGTATTTTTTGCCCCACAGTGAGCAAACTGAGAACTGTTAGAGACTGAATGAAGACGGCATCGCTGCACAAACTAAGAGCTGTAAATTAATATTTTCTTATATGCATTAATATGTTTTTGTTGTATTGTTTTGATTGTGTTGTTATTTTTGTGGTTTTCTGACTCTTAAAAAAAGATCAAAAACAGTATTGAATATTGAGCACCCTCCTTTGTATCTGTATAGAGTTTGAAGTTTTAGTATTATAACAACCCTGGTATTACATCACCTTCCCATTTAACAAAACTCTACATGCATTTAGGAAATTAGGACACTTAATTGTTGAAGCTTGGCAGGTGGGATTCTTTCCCATTCTCTCTCAGCTCAACAGTTCGGGGTCACCATTGTTGTATTTTAAGCTTCATAATGCACCGCACATTTTCAGTGGGAGACGGGTCTGGCCAGCAGGCAGGTCAGTCTAGTACCCCCCTTCTTTTTTTTACACTACAACACCATGCTGTTGTAACCTTGCTGGTCACCGTTCTCCGTCACAAGAACTGCATTTTGTGTTTGCTTCACAGCTGCTCCAACATGGTTGTAAAGAGGAGGGGTCATAGAAACGTACTGGCTGGATGACGAGGTCAGTATTCCCAGTACAGAGTCTAACAAAAAAGAACATGCAACAGTCAAAGCGCTGGTTCTATTTAACAGAGTTTACGCTTGTCTATGGACGTGCTGCAGATTGCTGCTTCACTGCCTGCTGACGGTGGGACTGTTGCACCTCTGTTGATTCTCTAAACCAGAAACAAGAGGCTCTCAGAAGCCATTTTCACATTGCTTATTCAAAGCAGGACAGATGTGAGGCAGGTGTGCAGCGGAGGTGGTTACAGAGCCAGGACACGTGTTTAAGGGGCAGCTGGCATGGCAGAAAATGAACTTTTTAGCAACTTTAAAAACATTAATGATATCTAAGTGTGGTACAGTGTGGTGTTTCTTTCATTGGATTGCCCAGCAGCTCAACTTTCTGAGATGTGTTGGGGTGTTGGTACCTTTCCTGGCCATCTGAGCTTCCCGTGATCCCGGTGGAGCGTTGATGTCTCCGGTGCCCTGGAAGTAGATGTATTTCTTCACAGTGATGAGGTTCGGTGCAAACTTCCAGACATCCTCTCGGTCATCAATGATGCAGACCATCGAATCGCCGCAAGGAAAAAGGTTCCTGTCATGGAGGAGGATGCACAAACTACTGGTTTAAAAAATAAATAAATAAAATAAATATTTTACTTCAGGACAGATGCTAAAGATGACTATACAACTGATATATATATTACTGATATTACTGAAGATAATTGTTACCCTTAACAATAACATCATGTAATGATTGAAAATGATCAAATTAAAACATTAGAATTACTATTTGTACCAATAATGAAAGATAAAGAAAAGCTGTGAGAGATTTCTGGATGATTTCACTGCTGCTGACTAGATGTGCAGCAGATCAGAGCAAATCCTCTCATAACCTTTTAATAAAAGCTTTTTTGTTGTTGTTGAACAAAAAAAGTCCACACAGAAAGAAAGGACAGAAGCAGGATCACCACAGACCGGTCCGGTCTTTTCAGGCACTCAGTTTCTTTCCTTGAGAAAAAAGTGAAACAACCTGTTTCTTTCGTGAACTAAAATGAGCAACATGCCTAGGTTTCTTCTTTTCATTGGGAAAAAGTCACGTGACCCAGAAGTTATCTGTGCTTCATGATGATGATGATGGATCACTGAGATAAATACAAACAGAACTAAATATTTTTGTGCTTTTATGTGGTTTAAGTTTTTCTTTTTTTTTCTTCTTTTTTGTGCCAACCAGTATCTGTGGACATGGAGCAGCTGGACCGATGATGCTCGCAGCTTTTCAACACAAGTTGAGTCGACCATTTAACTCTTATTTTTGATGTTATAGAACTTTTAGTGGCAGATCCGACTCTAACTTTAGGCCAGATAGGATTATTAAGTCCAGCTGTGATGAATATAGTTAGAGTGGCGCAAGCACACCAAGCCTAAATAGATAAATCTTTAATAAATGAAAAGTTTGTGTGTCTAATACTCTTCTGCTGGCTTTCATCTTTATTGCAGTAACATCCTTCTTTTCTGTTATCTGACCATCTTTCCATCACTTATCAGCAAAAGAAAAAAGAAAAGTTTGTTAATTCATTTAGTCTTTTATGACCGATTCATTTCATTCAGGAAGCAAAAAAAATAGAAAAATGTGTTTTAATTTTTCCTTTCAAAGTAAAAAAGAAAGAAAGAAAACCTGAAGAGCACAGTGTGTGAGGTTGGTCCCTCTGTCATGTTTAGCAGAGTGCAGTTCCCACCTAAGATTCCCCGTTTTGGAGAACGGATCGATGCATTCATCTCTGGAAAGGATTCTGTGAGAGAAAAGCTTCTTTTCAGGATCCAAAAAGCCTGAAAGGAAAGACGAAAATGCAGATTTAAAGGGCGGCTAAGCTGAACTTCCTTATCTTCTTAGTAGCAGTTTCACTACAGGAAAACTTGAATAGAAAACAGCCTTTTGAAGTTCAACTCATCCTTTTTTTCTTCTGTTTTTTAATACAACCAAATTAACTTTTTTTGGATTTCTTAATATATTTAAGAAGAATTTGACGGTCTATAATGAAAACACAGAGAGAGATCTAACGTCACTGAAAGAGACCCGCTGAAGAAGCAGAGACAACCCCAACAGAAGCTGTCAGTAAAAGGATGAGTGGCCTGTAACATGCCGACCTCCCTGCACCAGGGTCAGCAGTAAAATCCAATTCAAAACGCATTAAACTTTCATCATATGGAGGCAGAACAGAACCTGACCAGAGTTTCTCTTATTATAAATATAATGATGAACGATTGCATCACACAAATAAGATACCGTGCACACACTCTGCCTGCACTTCAATATAAGCAAAATAATGTTTCCAATAAGGAGGAAAGTAGCAGCTAAACGTAAAGTGTAAATTGCTAAATTACCCACAGTTCCAGCTAAAATGTTCATGCAAAACTTTCCTGGCTTTAATATTGTATTTTGCACGTTAAACCCAGCTATCTGCAATACATTAAATCCACAACAACTCAACATAATCTGGTTTACTGATGAGCAGACACCGCCCTCTTATGGACACAAACAGGAAGTGCAGGCAGAGCACTTCACAAAGCTGGATACACTTTTACAGCTCAAGAACTTGGTGAATGAATGAAATCTGTGCCTATGGTAGTGCATTTCACTATGTAATTGGTGCATTTTAGAGCTCTTGTCCCTGTAGGGGCTGTAAACTGTGAAGTAATGAGTCCATTACCAGCGATGGTGTGTGCATAGAGGCGACTCCCAAATGTGAAGACATGCAACTCATAGAGTTTGGCAATTTTTTCCAGGAACTCCTTGCAGTGTGGGCGTAGTCGTGTGTGAAGCATAGGCTCCCCTCGCCCAAGCTGGAAGTGGAAAATGCCCTAAAGGAAATGCAATAACACAAAAAAAACATACTGAATAGGAAAGATATGAACGTCTGTTCCCACTGCAAGATTTTTATAGACAGAATATAAAATTTGATTAAATGAAGCAGTTTATACAAATTACATTAAAAGATTCCTACTAGATTGTGTTTACGATGGCCTGCAAGAGCAGATTAAGAGCATTAAAGTGTGTAATAAAACCATTAAAGGCTTAAGTGTGGATTAACTGAACTTTTTACACTGCACAAATGTTACACAACACAAGTCAGGGCGAGGCTGATCAGCCTGTGTGTGTGTGTGTGTGTGTATGTGTGTGAGCTACATCCACAACACTGCCATCACGGGTTTGTTCATATTTCAGTGTATTCTCCCTCCACAGACCAGAAAACACCGGCATGCTGGTGTTAATAAGTTAGTCACAATGTCAGATTAGCCAGCAACAAGTATCAATGACAATATTATCAATAGAAAACCTGAAAAGACATGTTGCTATTAACTAGCACATATTATTCTAGTTTTTCTTCTTTTTTTAATGTGGAAGTTGAATTAGACTCAAAAAAAGAGACACATTGACCGGCCACTTTATTAGGTCCAACTGTTCGGTTGATTGTTAGCACAAATATCTAATCAGCCAATCACGTGGCAGCAACTCAGAGCATTTAGTCACGTAAACATGATCAAAACCACTGGCTAAAGTTCAAACTGAGCATCAGAATGAGCATAAAAGGGGATTTAAGTGACTTTGAATGTGCATGGTTGCTGGTCTGAGTATTTCAGAAACTGTTGATCTACTGGATTTTCACACAACCATCTCTGGGATTTACAGAGATGGTCTGGAAAAGAGAAAATATCCAGTGAGCAGCAGTTGTCTGGACCACAATACTTTGATATCATGATCATCATCAATATTAGTAACAGTAACGGGTTTAACAGAATGAGACGAGGAAGTTGTACCTTGTTGGACATACGCTGGCAGTGCTGCTCGGTGGTGTGGATCAGCGTCTGGTCCAGATCCACCATGAGGACCAGTTTTTTGTTCCTGTGGAGTCTCTGTTGGTCTTCTCTGCCAAGCTGCTCTGCTTGCTGTTAGAATGAAAGATGAGATTAGGTTTGGACATTTTTTAATGGCTGAATGTTTGGTTTATGATGTTGTCCAGTAAAAGCACAATTTACTCCAGAATCCAGAAGTTTTTAATGGATTCTTCAGGTCTGTCTTTAATGTTTTATTTCAGCATTTTATGTGTCAGTAATCTGATGTAGAAAACCACAGTAAAATGTTAAAACAAAATAGTTTTAATCAAACTTAAAGTCCAGACTGCAGAAATTTTACAAATGAAAACATTTACATGGACTAAAATATTGTTCACGACATCTGAATATCGAATATAAATAAATGTTATCCTTTTTAAAGATTAATTAAAGACACACTACGTAACTTTCCAACGTTAAAACCCTGCATTCTGGACTCGTTTGATGGCACAGTGATACAGTATCTTTTATGTGTCCGAGGCCATTTTGTGACGTTCCACCTGCTAGCAAGCGTATACAAGCGTTTAGAACCTGCACCGTTGCAGACTCAGCAGAGAAAAAGAGGAGAAGTAAGAAGGAAAGGGAAATTAGCCGTTGTTAAGCGGCGCCTCGCTGAGAAAAACCAGCCACAGTTCTGTAGTTTGTCTTTAATAATTTGTAAATACATCAATTAATAAACAATCTTTCAATGTAAAGTATGATCTAAACACTGAGATCATTTTCAAGTATTGAAGGTGTCTCCATAATATGACTCACCTCAGAGCTGACCATCAGTTCAGGGACGCTGTGCACCATGGAGACTGTTGCTGTGGAGATGGGAATTTGCTGGTTCCCATTTGTCCCCTGGAGCCTGGCAAGGGAAAAAACATAATAATCATTTAAAGGAGAGAAAAACAGAGCGGGAGTCATCCCTTTTGTGCATCTTTCGGGGTCTTCAGCATAATGTGACTGCAAGAAGAAAAATCAACCAAGCTGCTAAACTCAGCAGCCACTCAGTTTGCAGACTTCTGGGCTACTTCAGACTTAAGTTTATTTGTTTATTTATTTGGCCATGAAAACATAAGATCTTTTACCTAAAATTTCTGTGCCACCAGGTGTCTGCATCCTACAACCACAAAATGCAACTTCTAACATCCTGCGTATGAACAAAGGCGTCTTTTAAGCAATACTTTTATAAACAAATGACACATTCACACTTTAAGAAAACAACAAAATGGCACCGAGGTTGTTTTTAAACAAGTAAAATGACATTTTCTTCTGATTCTAACACAATGGAATATTCTGACACTCAGTGTTCTGTGGCGCCACCTGATGGTAGCAAATGAAAGAGTCCACCACAAATAACCATCAGTCAGAAAGTGTCAGTAACTCCAACATCCCCAAGATGATTAAATTCTGTTTACTTATTGCTGCTGAAACTCATCAGATACATTAACTATTAGGTTACTTAGAGGATCACACTGAGTTAGCAAAGACTGCTGTAAGAAATCCACCCGTGAGTGAACGTGTCTGATGGTAACTGGAGGAAATAAAAACAGATTATCATTATAGTGTCAAAAAGCGAGAGTACTTACTGAGTCAGGTCCTGGCCGCATTCAGCACATAAGCCCTTCATGACTATGGGATGGCTGCATTCCTCAATTCTGACAATGACACCTCTAAAAGACAAAAAAGGATGATATAAGAAAAGTATTAGTTGAAATGATAAGAAGTAGGCTATCATTCAGCAGTTCTAGCTTTTTAAAGGATTCTTGTTTATCTTACATTCACAGCAAGTCTAAATATACTTGACACATTCACTAACAAAGTAGCTACAGTTGCCACGACGATAACTGATGTAAACAAACCTTTTAGAAAACTGGAAGTTGAGTATGCTTCCATTTATTTTTATTCTGTTAGTTGTTTTGTAGGAGGGGGGTGCTTATTAAACATTATGAGTGGCTAAAACATTTCTGATGAAACCATTTCATTGGTGATCTTCAGAAAACAGATTTCTTTCCCTTCCTGTTGCCCAAGTACCAGTTTCCACAACAAAGCAGTATGAATTTTCTAAATCTGAAGCGGGGGTTACGGGATGCCACTGAATGCAGCGTGAGCCCCAGCCACAGCTAATCTAACCAGTCAAACTTTGCTTCAGAACTGCTCACTTTTAATGTTAAAATTAAAATGTGTTTTAATTTTAAATTTCCACTGATGGAAACTTAAAACTCTACTTAAACTAAGGATAAAAAAACAGATAAAAAATTATAGGTGCAGAATTAGATGTATTCAGTGTCCTTGTGAATATGTCTGAGACATTTTTTCATGGAAATTATTAGCTCAATTTGAATTTTATGGACACAACTCGTCTCTAAAAAGTAGTTCCAGTGTGATGTTTAGCATTGTGTAGCATTCCCTCTTCTTTTAACAACTGTGTGTAAACATCTAGGAAGTGAGGAGACGAGTTGCTGGAGTGCTTTTCAACAGTCCACTGATAACAAGCTGGATGGTCCCTCTTCTCTTTAGTCTGCAGGACAAAGCATCCATGGTTTCCCAGAACTTTAAAATTTGATCCATCTGATCCATCAGAACTGTTTTCCACTTTGCCTCAGACTATTTTAAATTAACTTTGGTCCAGAGAAGACGGTGATGTTTCTGGATCACGTTTATGGCTCCTTCTTTACACGATAGAGCTTTAACCTGCAGTTCTGGATTTCACGGTAAACTTTTCACAGACAGTCATTTCTGGAAGTGTTCCTGAGTCCATGCAGTGATTTCCAGTTAGGAGTCATGTCTGTTTTTTAAACAGTGCTGCATTAAGACCTTCGGTGTTGTCCCATGCTCACAGAGATTTCTCCAGATTCTCTGAATATTCTTAACTCGTACACTGTAGACAGTCATCTTCAAAGTCTTTCCCATTCTATGTTAAGGAACATTTTCCTAAAATTACTCCACAATTTTTAGACACAGTTAAGTAGAAGCTTGGTGATTACCTTACTCCTTTAGTTGTTTTTTTATGTTTATAGATTTTCAATGAAATGATAAAATTTATCCGTTTATTACATGTCTGCAGTTAAAGTAAAAAAGAAACAACTTATTCTAATTAAATACTACACCTCTCTTCCACCTGTCAACTAGCTTGTACACACTTGGCGCACGCGAAGGGCTCCTGCGTCAAGGCAAAGAGCACGAGACAGCACTCCACGTGGTTTTGACTTCAAAATAAAAAAGTGTCTGAAAAGCGTTACAACACATTTATCAAAGTGATGCGTTAAACAACCACATAATGTTTGTTCTGCATCCGCTTTTAACTCGTTTCATCTTCCAAGGTAAAACTCAGTCCGGAAAAAGCTCAGAAACGTTTTGGTGAAAGGGTATTGCTCTTGTTTCGAAGAGGTTAAAACTCTTCTTGTTTATTTTGAGTGACTTGGCTCAGTTAGCAAACAAGCTAACGTTAAGTTAGCCCAGTTAGCTTCCGAGCTAATTGGCGTGCAAGTCAATGCTAAAGCCATCCTAAAACTCAGGTGTCATACTGGCTGTAGCCTTTCAAAGTAGGAGCCAGGTCGGCTAACATTACTTAGAGGTTTAAGAAGCAGAGGGACTCACCCGGGAGGAATAATTTGTCCAACCTGACAGCATAGCTCCTTTACTATTCCAGCACGGTCCGATTTCACCTTCTTCTCTGGCATCCTGACAGCTTCTGCCCCCTTCTCCCGAGGTATAGGGACACACAGTGCTATCACAGAGTCCACGTTAACAAGAGACCCCGGTTTGACTTTCCACTCCAGAAGCCGTAGAGGGAGAGCTCCTGTCGGCCAGCGCATATCCGCCACCTGCACCGTGGGGCCCTCCACTGCTGCACCGCCGCCGCTAGAATCTGCAGGAGGATCCTCCATCTGCCCTGCACGCTGCAAAAAAAGTCCCTTTAATTTTAAGCAGTGGTCCACTTAAAACTTATCCACCAGGCCTTGCGACGGCCCGTGTATCATTAAAACGTGCAAACCTTGGGCATAGAAGAAAATTAAGAGAAGTGTGCTGGAGATTTAAACACTGAAGCTCCTACAGTCAGCTTCGTTCGCTCTTCCCGCCCGTAAACAGGAAAGCGCAACACTGCAGCGATACGGTCTTCACAGGATCCGGTATACAAACCGGAAAAAGCCAGTTTCTACCAGGATGTCAAAATAAAACCACTGATTAAATACTATCTTAAAACAGTCTATTTTTAAAATTATTTATACAATATTCGTATACTTATTATAATTGTTAATTATTGTATTTTGTTGCAAATAATCCAACAATATGTAATTATTTAAGCGTAAGAATAATATTTAAGTGGAGGATAATTTAATTATTTCTTTAAATAACTTTGAAGGTAATACGTAAATTCCGGTT
>CM047991.1:6484882-6496244 GCA_026261665.1 Melanotaenia duboulayi | reverse complement strand
TAGAAGGTAAGAACTCATATTCAGAATAAAGGATGTGCAATGCTATGTTAATGCTGATTAAGCTGTCTCTTTACAAGAGATCCAACAATGTTGAACCTGACTGAATCATTAAGTTAAGTAAAGATCTCCGTTCATCTCTAGTTGAACCTGGTTGAGACAAAATCTCCTGACGAGAAGAGCAGACAGCACACACTGTTTCTACACTTTATTCAGGAGCAGTTTTTATCTGGTCCAGCATTTCTCATGTCTGTTCTGTTTTCTTTTTCCCTGAAACACATTGTAGGATCAATGCTGCTCTAATATTAATCACCCTGCTGGACTACAGATGTTTATTTTATTTACAAATTATACTTTTTGGAAGTATTCAATATGTCCACACTCACCGATTACTGCAAACTCACTGCATAGCTTTAGTGGTTTAAAGATGTTGCACATCTAGGGGATTTATGGTGAGCACAATTGTATATGGGCCGGTCTGGGCCAAAATGCCATAACCAATTTTTTGTTCCGGTCCACCCCTGCCTGTGACTGACACACATCTGGTAGCACAAGAGTGACTTCCAACAGGAAAATATCGCAACTGGCACATTTTTAGGAGCTCTACCCCTACATTTAACTGTGTTGCTCATTCTACAAACATATGATCCTTAAATGTTATACCTCATTTTTAATGCAATCTTATTATGAACTGCAAATTAAAAATGTATTTAATCATAGTATGATCATATTTAAAAAGAAAAACCTCAACATCAAGCTCATGAATCTGACACAAGGACCATGTAACCCGTGGGACATGAACTGATGTAACATTGTGTAACATGTGTACAATACTATACAACTCTATTGTGTCGTGCAGGTTTGTATATTTGTTTGTGAGTGCATTTCTTTAAACTACAGTCATGTGTTCGTTTCTTGTAAAGCTCCCTTATTATATCTTTTTTAACAATTTCTTATGAGTATCAGAGGTCCAACAACATTGTTTTTCCATTGTTATCAGTATCCATCACTGGGGGCAATGTTTTTTTTTCCCCTTTTGTGTCCTCACAAAGAAACTGGAATTTAAAAAAAGACTGAAAAGGCGACACGAATATTAACTCTACCACACTGTTATGACAAGGGCATGCCCTTGCGCCGCCACTCCATATGATCGCTGACGGGTTTTTTTTCGGTCCCTCCTACCTGAGAGTAAACTATGAAGATCCTTCTGCCCTGTCTGCATATCCGCACGTTCACGCCGCTCAATGACATATCCAGAACTATGATTATCTGTATGAGGTGTTTAGGCATGTTTCAAAGATAAAGCCTCAACGTCATAGTATGAACAAAGAAAGTGAATCTCAATCTTTAAAAAAATTATTAAAACTCCTTTTTATTAAAACGAGTATTCTGGCTGAGAAGCTACTTCAAGCGAAAACGGAAGTCGAAAGGGGTGAAACATCTCGTGCTCCCGTACTGAACTCTTTGGTCAAACAAAAGTAAGCATGCTAGCGGCAGCAGGAGGAGGAGGAGGAGGTACTAAGTAGGCGACTTCCCATTCTGGAAAGACCTTTTTAACGTTAATTCATCTCCGTGTGCTGAGCAGTTTTAACACCTCAAGAAACATGACAGGGGAGACCTCCAGAGCGGTAAAGAAACCATATTTTAAGACGTTTGTTCAGGCGNAAAGAAACCATATTTTAAGACGTTTGTTCGTTTCAGGCAGAAATTCGCTAATAGACTTAAAGCTAACTGTAATTAGCTGTCATGTTAGCTAATGGACTTGTGTTAGATGACTAACTCATTCAGTTCAAATGAAAATATTAATTTACTTGTTGAATTAGCAAGGTTCTATTTTAAAAATTTGTGCCTTGGCTTGAAGTCCTGTTTTATTTTAGCAGATGACAGGAACTGGAACATCAAGACTCAAAGCAAAACTTAGCGCGTTTACACTGAGTTGTTCATTGTAGTGACTGGAAGCAGATTCCTCACATTTACTCTTCTCAGTGTATGTCAGCGACGGAAAGCCCTGTTTGATATGTCAGTGCTCAGGTCATTGACATCACCGCTATCTGTACATCAATTTGTCAGCTGTAGAGACATTTTGTCCCTCAGAAGCAGACAGCGAACAAAAACAACATGCTATTGGCCTTGCTGAAGACCCCCTCTCCTACACACTCACGCACACACATACACATCTCCTTCATCTTTCTCCTCACACAAACACGTGTATACTCGTGATTTTACTGAAAAAAAAGAAAAGAAATCACAATCTGATCCTATTATGTCAGTAAATGCCTCACCAGAGTCCAGAGTTCACCTATTGATACCTGGTTAGAAGTCAGTTAACATGTGGGCTGCAACGATGAGATGGAAACATTACTCAGATGTGATGGTAAAGGCATGCTCATCTCATGCTCTGCTTCATCTGTAGTTAAGATTATGTCGGCATCATATGGCTTTGCTACGAAGATATCCTCATCCTGGCTCATCGCTCCAAATAACCAGATCCTTCAGCTCAGTCAGGTACCATTAACCTTTTGAGTCATGATCTTCTAATCTTGGCAATGCCCAAGATTGAAGATGCCAAACTAATAAAATGGGACTGTTTTTGTTCTTTCCAGGGAGGGTAAGCGCAGAGGGCTGTTATGGAAAACTCTCGTTGGCCTCTCTGTTGGCGTGCCTGTTGCGGTGGCTGTTCAGTATGCTGTGTCAGACCCCAGAGAGAAAAGGAAGATGAGGATTGTGACTGAGGGATTTGGTCGTTTCTGCAGGTTTGTCTTTATTTTTTATTGGTGATCGAACAGGCAATTCTTGGTTTGTGTTCATGCACACAGAGGGAGGTGATCAGTGAGAAGCTTCCTTAGATTTTTAACTTTAAAACTTGTGCAAAGCACATGCATGTAATCCAAAAATGTCATTTACAATATAATTTAATTCTGATCAAATCTGCATTTTTCCTGCAGTTTTTGGTGTATGTTTAGAGAAATGTGAATAAGAGAAGGTGAAGGGAAACTGTGAAAAAAGAAACACTTTGACTTGTGCACAAAAAGTTCACATTAATGTTTTGCCTTACTTACTAATAATTTCCCAGAGAACAATGTCCACGATCCCTCTTCTGGATGCCCCCTGCAGTTTTATTATTTAAATTTATTATTTTAAAATGTTCTTGCTGATTAGCATTCAGCGACTCACTGCTGGAGTAGTTGATTAGTGTAGAAAATTTGGTGCCCAGTACAGTATCGTGTTTTAAAGTCCTGGCGGTGTCCTGAACCACCACCCTGCTAGTATTAATGTTGACTTTACCAGTTAACGTCCGTGTTTTCTGGCTGCTGTGAGCAACAAAGCTCTTCTGCAGTCACATTTTGCCAAAAAAAACAACTTACTAACAAGTAAGTTATCAGCTTGATTGTAACTGATTCCAGGTANGACTTATAGTCCGGAAAATACGGTACTAACAAGTAAGTTAGCAGCTTGATTGTAACTGATTCCAGGTTAGAGAATTTTCAATGGCCTCATTTAACCAGAAATGAGGGTCAGTCTGTAAAAATATGCTGTAAATTGTCACTAGCCTGATCCAGACACCTTACCACTCAGCCTTTAAGTCGTCAGTTTCCGTTTCATCCAATTATCTCCCTCTGATTTCTTTTCAAAACGGTTAGTTCAAGTCTAAGCAACTTTAGGGGAAAAGTGTTTCTCATCAAAGCCTTAACAGCTAAACACAATCAGTGCAGGTTGAATCTCTTCAGTCACATGACCTTCTCCATGTCCTGGGAACACCAAACATCTGCAGTAAGAACTGAGTGTACTTCTGTCTCTTCTTAATTCACAAGAGTGATTATAGTAACCTTAACTGATATAACGAGAACCTGCAGGGCGGAGCGAATCTAAGTGAAATATTAATCATGAGTTTTCTCTTTGCTTTTGTTCTGAGATGATTAAGCTCAGGCTGCAAATTGGGATGAATCTAAGAGGTGTTTAGAGCCCTGCACAGCAACACAGAGTGTTGGCCTCAGCATGAGCAATTAAAACAGCTTGTTTACATTTCAAATATTATTTTTTTGTTAATATGCTCTGAGTAAGCTGTGCAGCCGGACACCAAAACATCACAGCTGGATGAGGGGAAATGTCAAGGTCAGAAAAACAGCAACAAGTCAGAGCGCTTTCTGCAGCGCCTGCGAGATTACAGACGAATCTGTGGGCAGAAATCACGTTCAGAACCTTATTTCAGAGCTTAAAATTCACCACGTCAGTTCCCTAAATAGGAAAATGACCCATGCAGGTAACAAAACACGAGCTGAAACGTTTCCTTTTCTTCTTCTAGAAAAGACACGTCTATAAACGAGCAGATTTTGGTATTTCTTTACACTTTTTAGGTTTTCTCATACGACGTCTTGCAGAAATGCTGAGCAGTGTTCAGGAAACAGGGTCATCGTGTGGAGTCAGAATATGTTTTACAGCTGAAATTTACAGAGAAAGCGGCAGAAACCACCACGTCTGAATTTAATTTAGTATTTTATTTATTTGTTATTCTTCTTTTTTAAAATGATTTGTTTATAATATTTAATAAATTTGACATTTAGTGTAATTAAATAATTAACAATCTAGTTTAATTTAATTTAACTGGCTTTGTTTAAGTTTTAGTTTAAACACTTTGACTCCAATTGTTGTTTCTTCATTGTAAAATGTTTTATATTAAACTTGTATGTCTTCATACCATAATAAATGTACAGGCNTTATATTAAACTTGTATGTCTTCATACCAAATAAATGTACAGGCAACAAAAAACAAAAAGATATGTTCATACATAAAANAAAAAAAAAAAAAACCCAGATATGTTCATTCAAAAAGGAAATGTTTGTACAACTTAATCTTCGTACATTTTGTTATGATTGTGGCTTTTATTTTCAGCTGTATCATCATCTTTGGACCTACAGCTTCTGCTTTGAAATGATGACTAAAGACACACCTCTTTTTTTCTCATGTCAGCTGAATCTGACTAAATAAAGCAAAACAAACAAAAAACAATTCACAGACTCAAGCATATCCCAAAGACCATGTCCAGCTCATGGCCATGATGGTTCAGGTTTTACTGTCCAACGTGGTTCAAACTCAGGTTTCAGTTTCAACCAGACTCGTCAGGTGGAGGTCGTGTATTCAGCAGCGTTGGTTTGTCTGTCTGTTAGCAGCAGAACTCAGAAAGTAATGCACGGATTTAGATGAAATTTAAAAACGGAAAGAAAAAAAAAGCACTGTCTCTACCTTTACAGGACAGCACCTGGTCCAGCTGGACTCACAGCAGTCTGACGACCACTTAATGACGTCCCTCCTGTTTGAATTCTTGCTTGTGTTCTTACTCTCACGTGTAAGTCACTTTGGAGAAAAGCCAAATGACTGTAGAATAGAAATTTTCAGTAAATCTCAGAAATGGAACAAGTGATTAGATTTTGGAGGTGATCCGGATCACTGCTTGGATCCAGGAATTTTTTAAGGATTCTTTACTAAGGGGACCATTAGAGGTTCGAACTCAAAGATAATGCTCACAATCATTGGCAAAAAAAAAGTTACGGTAACTTTCTTTGTCTCTATAGGAAAATTAGAACAGTTATCACAAATATTAAAGTGTAAATACAGGAAAAAAAGAGCAATAAAAATCTGTTAAATTGAATAAAAGACATTTGTACAGTAAAACAAAGTGCTTTGAATGAGGCATGACAAAAAATCTTCTTAAATCCAACAGTTACTGTCATATGAACAGAGTTCAGTCATTGTGCTGATCGGCCAATCAGAGCAATCGCTCACTGCTTAAGATGGACCAGATTTTCCCAGCATCCAACTGGTTGGCTCAGTGTAGAAAGCCAGTGGCGTCGGACTGGGGGTGTAAACGGTACTGTTTACTCAGGGCTCACTGCAGGGTGGGGGCTCTTGAAATCCTGAAATGAAAAGATTGTTTGATTTCCTTTTTCAAATGTCTAATTAATAATTTGATAGTGAAAGTCAGTTTGCCTAAGAAAATGAAGTGAGGGGCAGCAGCTTCTTTTTAATCTCTTAAAGAAGAGGAGAACAGCACCTGAACTAACACTTGGTTTGAGCTGAAAGCAGCAGATTAATTATTGTCAGAAATTAGAAAGTTAGTACCAATGGTAGATCTAAAGAACCGGACTTGGGCACCCATGATCTAGCTTGTATGGGGTGTGTCCTCCTTGTGGCAGAAAGTGAGCTGTAGAAGATGCAGGTAGTGAGGAGGTTGAGGAGAGGAAAGAGGATCAGGAAGACAGCAAGAGGCTGAGCAGTGCAGAAGAANGATGCAGGTAGTGAGGAGGTTGAGGAGAGCAAAGAGGATCAGGAAGACAGCGAGAGGCTGAGCAGTGCAGAAGAGGTCTACCAGATGAGCCAGGACTCTGGCCAGACGAAGCCAGAGGTTAAACTTCGATCATATTTTTATCATCTTTGTTTTATAAAGTATGTGTAAGAACTTTTGATCACATAGGGGCCCGATGAGATAGTTGTGCGATGAATCTTGTTCTGCATCCTTGTGCAAAGGCCCATGTAGAGCTCATGAACGAGATCACTCTGATTGGCTGATCAGCATACTGAGGGAACTCTGTAGCACATTTATGTGCTGCCAGTGAGAGCATGTAGTCTGATTGGTGTGTCCTCAGGTCTCTGTCTGTGGGAATATTCATCTCTCTGGATTACTGGTGGACCACCAACGTGTCTCTTCGTGGAGTGGATGAGGTAAGCTTTTCATCTGTGAACTTTTTACTGCCAGGCTATCAATTCCAGGTGATTTTGTTTTGTTTCAATCGGCGCTCTGTGGACAGTCATGTCTTTCTTCTGTCCTCCCCTGCCAGAGCAGCCCATCCTTCCTGAGCCAGATGTCAGCCTGCCACCAGAGGGCAGCAGAGTGCATGGTGGAGGGAGCTATAAGGAATGGAGGGATATACGTCAAATTGGGCCAGGGTCTGTGTTCCTTCAACCACCTGCTGCCCCCTGAGTACATCCGCACACTGCAGGTCCTGGAGGACAAGGCCTTGAACCGGAGGTACAAAGAGGTGAGAGCTGCAGCACCAACAAGGTACGCTGTGTAGCACAGCAAGAACAACTTGTAACTTCTTGCATCTGTGTTTTGTGTCTGCAACAGGTGGATGCTCTCTTCCAGGAAGACTTCGACAAAACTCCAGAGCAGCTTTTCAAAACGTTCGACTATGAGCCCATAGCTGCAGCCAGCTTGGCTCAGGTGCACAAGGCAGAGCTGTTCAACGGGACCCCCGTCGCTGTGAAGGTGATCAATGAGACTTTGATTAGTGAGAGTCTCTGACACGAATAATGTTTTGTCATCGTTGGAGGGGGAAACACTCCATAGTATATATGGCTGAAAGCATGTTTTGTTGCATTCAGGTGCAGTATATTGACCTCAGGGATCGGTTCGATGGCGACATCAGAACATTGGAGATCCTGCTGGATATCGTTAAGTTCATGCACCCCAGTTTTGGATTTCGATGGGTCCTCAAGGTCAGGAAATGGTCAAAGGGTTTGCTCGTGTTTGGTGTTAACATTTTTCCTGGAGGATTTATTCTTAACAAGACAACAGGGAGTACTTGTATTCACACCTAGCATCAAAATGTAATTAGTTGTGTCACTATTTTACAATACAATAACTGCAAATGGTACAATCACCACAGTAAACACGTTACAGCAGACTACCCACCAGTGGGGCTGAGCGATGGTGAGCTGGTTAGTACAGTCACCTCACATCAAGAAGGTTGTCTGGCTGCTTCCAGCCTCCCTGTAACATTGAATTAGATAAAGTCCAGCCTTCTGTTAATCAGCTGATCAAGCATTAACAGGCCTGGCAATGTTAACGTGTTATTATCCGGTTAACACATTAATTAATGAATGCTGAAAATTACTGCAGTTATCACCTGAACCAGTCTCTGTCTACGTCTTCACACGGGGAACCAAGCTTTCCTTAATGAAAACTCTTTCCTGAAGTTCTGTGCTAGTTTCATAGAATTACTACGGGGGAAAAAAAATCCATTTACAGTGTTTCTTTATATTGTTTTACAAAGCTGTAAGATAACTTTTGTACTGGCTAAACAAGCGATTAAAAGAGCTTAAATGTTTAAGCTCAGTGAGCTGCATACAGCTGGGGTGTTTTATTTTGAAGGGTCAGAGAGGAAGTGCTGCCCTGTTGGACAATTGATTGATGGTGTTCAAATATCCCTCCAGATGTTCAGTTTGCCAGCTGCATGGAAGCTGACGGGAAGCAGTAAAAACGTCCAGCCGGTCTTTCCATACATTAACCTTTACTCTCGTCTCTGCAGGACTTGAAGGGAACTCTGGCTCAAGAGTTGGACTTCGAGAACGAGGCCAGGAACTCGGAGCGGTGCGCAGAGGAGCTGAAGCGCTTTAAATTCATAGTTGTACCCAAAGTCTTCTGGGAGCAAACCAGTAAGGTGAGCTTTTTACCTACCAGACACAGTGTCTGTGCTTTACCACTGTCCACCGTCATCACCGCTTTTATCTTTTCCTTCCCAAAACAAAGAGGGTGTTGACGGCGGAGTTTTGTCACGGCTGTAAGATCAACAACGTGGAAGAAATTAAGCGTCAAGGAATAAGTTTGAAAGATGTAAGACGATCACGCATCATGATTGGACCGATGTTTATTTACATACATGTTATCTGGACAGCTCATCACTTGTCTGTTTCTCAGACTGCAGATAAGCTGATCAGAACATTTGCAGAGCAGATTTTCTACACCGGTTTCATCCACGCAGACCCTCATCCTGGAAACGGTTGGTACAACACGTGGGGGACGATAGCCTTTAAAACTCCCAGTTTCTAATAGAAACCAGTATTCTTCAAGTTTATAGAAGATCTGATTTAATCATACAGAACCATAAAACGGAGTCTGGTGCTGTTATCACAGCAAAATCATTTCTAGACTAGAAAACCGCTTAGCAGCTCTATCAGTCTGATACTCGTCTTCCTTGTAAAACTGGGAGTGATGACATATTTTTGGGCCAACAGCTCGTCAACATGGCCGCCCGGGTTGAGATGAATGTCGTCATGGTTGATTATTAAATGGATCACGTTATTTGTCTTGTTTCTGTCTTGCAAATATATAGAAAATCTCATTTAGAAAGTGGTTTGACTTGAGTCTAATAACCTTAATATGGAGCCCAAAAGGGGACAGTGAGTAAAAAAACATAAATATTGATTTCTAATGTTTACTAGAAATCTGGTATGCAGCGAATGTCCTTTGCACACAGGAGACCAATCCATGCTTTTCAGTCAGCTTAATGGAAATAGCAATATGGGAGCTAACTGAGCTGTACAGGGTGTCATGTAACTCATTTATTACAAAAAAAAAAACAAAACAGAAAACTGGAAATTATTACAAAATGAGTAGATATTGAATTTGTTTTTGTCTCATTTAATAGACCCCTATATCTATTTTCCTCAGATGTTCTTGGTCGTCCACTCCTCTTTATCCAGCACTGTCCCTGTCTCCATAAGTTTTGCACTAAGTGATGGACGTGATGGTGGATGTCTTCTGTAATTAATCTTGTAGTTTTGCTTAGTCTGTGTTTATTATGTTTCAATAAACCACAATACAAATTGTGACTTTTCTTCAGGAGTAGCCTTTTTTTAGGGTTTTATTTAGCAGAACCTCTGTCAACAACATGGTACCTGAAATACATAAATGTGACTAAAAACTTTTATAACCACAGTACAAAGCGACAATAAAGCCCAACGTGCCCAGCCCTAGTACATGTACATTATATCTCCACACAGACAAGATGGAGGAGATGTTACCTTGTGAATGAAATGTTCTATAAATGAGAAATAAAGTCAAACCATCCTTTTCTCTTGTAGTTCTGGTTAGACAAGGTCCTGACAAAAAGGCGGAGTTGGTGCTGTTGGACCACGGACTTTACGAATACCTCAGTCAGCGGTGAGTGCTGGATGAGTCTGTTCCATGAAAACCTCCAGAGTTGTGTTGAGCAGCTCTAACCTCCACCTTTGACCTCAGTGACAGAGAGGCGCTGTGTAAACTGTGGCGGGCTATCATCCTAAGAGACGAGGCGGCGATGAAGAAGTACTCCACTGCGCTCGGAGTCGAAGGTGAGGAGCCTTAATGGCAAAGGTCCCCGTTGCTGTTGGGCTCTAAGCTGATATTTGTTTTACAGCACCTTCCTTACCCTGCAGAGTACTTCCTGTTCAGTGAGATGCTGCTGCAGCGACCAATCAACATGCACAAGCTAGGTCTGTCCAACATCCTGAGCAAAGAGGAGACGGTCTACATGCGCGACATGGCCATCAACCGCTTCGAGAGCATCATGCAGGTGCTGAAGTCGATGCCTCGGCCCATGCTGCTGGTCTTCAGGAACATCAACACGGTCCGGAGCATCAACATCACTCTGGGAGCGCCGGTGGACCGCTACTTCGTCATGGCCAAGAGGTTCGCTCAGTTTTGATTTCCAGTCATCACAAATTCGCCTCCCATGAAGAAATCACTGCAGGTTATCTTTACATAGGGACAGGAGCAAAAATAACTTACCGTGGCGATATAAAGAATGAGCCAGAGTTGTCATACCTGCTGGTTTTCATGCCGTTCTCACCACTTGATGATCAGCGTGTGCTGTTGAGAAAACTGGCTCATCACCAGTTTGGGCTTTTTTTTTTCAGTATTGCACCTTCAAGGTCTTTCATAACAAAGTCAACCCTTTCATTTTTTATTTTTCTTCCAAGTAGCCTGATTTAATCTTCAGCAAAAATTCTGCAACTTTCTGAAGGTCTCTCAGCTTTTTCTGTGAACATTTTCAGTTTTTTTTTTGTAATTCTTACTCATTTTCAGTCCAGTCCTTCTACCTGCTTGAAATAAATGTTTTTAAGCCACTCAACACTGACCTATGAAATATTCAAGCATAAAAGAGGGCCTGAGCCGACACATAACAGAAAACCTTAGATTGTATCTTTAGACACTTTGCTACCAGCGAACTCACGTAGAGTCAGACCCGGCGGCATGGGCGGGCATTGGGGGGCCGTGCCCGCCCATGGACTCAGCTATGCCCGCCCTGGACTAAAAGCAGTTTTTCGTTATTTTATTTGGGTCTGGGTTTTGTTTTTTTAATCGGAGTATCCATCTTCCTTTCAAACTATCTATCTTGATGTGTCAATCTTACAATCCAACCAATGAACAAAGGCAACATGTTAGCCAATTACAAACGGAGGGGGGCGGGTCATTAGGTCAAACGATTAAGCTCACCGGTCCGGTAGCTGTGAGATTAGCTGCTTTTTGCCGTCGTCGGCATGAACATACTACATACTCTGTGGTTAAAGTGGTTAAATCTTTGCTCCGTCCTTTCTCACACATAT
>CM047991.1:6464273-6481565 GCA_026261665.1 Melanotaenia duboulayi | reverse complement strand
AAAGTTGTATAAAAACGGTCTTGCAGACTCTGTACGCCACTGAACAGCGATGGCCTCAGAAACAGACGTCACTGTGCCATCAAACAAGCCCTGAACGCAGAGTTTTAAGATCAGAATGTTGCGTAGTGAGTCTTAAAAGCAGCGGTCATGAAGGGATCACTTGCCTGTCATGTTCTTGTAGTATAATAAATTATTGAACAGAAACAAATGTGGGTAACTGAGAAACAATTCGAGGTTCTTTTAACCCTCTATGTGTCCGTGAGACCTTCGGAAATGAGAGTCTCCCGTTCCACCACATCCCAAAGTTTCTCTAGTGGATTGAGATCTGGTTCAGTCTCGTAAATCCCTTTTCTTCCTCATTCTGATGCTCAGTTTGAACTTCGAGTCATCTTGACCATGCATACATGACTAAATGCACTGAGTTGCTGCCATGTGATTGGCTGGTTATCTCTTTGTGCTAAGAATCAACTGAACAGGTGTACCTAATAAAGTGACCGGTGACTGTAATTCTTAACGTTAGCCGCTAAATAACTTAACAGACACAGAAATAGACCAGGAATGGTAGAGTTGATGGAGTATTTATTTATGTGGTGGAGGAATTGTGACCTGACCTCTCATTGGTGCTATTCACCCGCCAGCAGCTGTTATGCTGTACTCAGGTCAGAAATCTAAGTTTTGAGAATAAAAATTTCCCAGTCAAGTCTTTCTATCAGTTTGGTGTTTGTTTGAGCTCTCTAAGTATTTACTGTATATTCTTTGATATCATAGTTTGCTCAAAACAGAGAACTACAGATATAAAGATTCGTCTAAAAAGAGACTTAAATGAATATTAAAATGTCTAAAAACTGTCTTCTGATCAGATGTCAGGATCTAATAAAGCTGTTATGTGCCGAGGACCCCTGGCTTCTTACCAAACCATGTGATGTGCTTGTTGTCCCAGGTCAGAGCCTTCTTGCTGCCAGCTTCCAGCGCTCCTCTGCACGGCATCCGCCAGAAAGTGTTAATGTTGGCTCCGGCGTTGAAGTCTGCTCGTCTCAGCAGGCGCATTCCTCCGAAGCTTTCTTTAGCTGTAAACGCACATCAGCTAGGTCACGACTGCACATGCCTTCACTAACAAATCCAGCTCTGGCTGTAAACACCTACCTTCAGGTAAATACATGTAAACACAGAGGTTCTTGTCCCGATCAGACACTGCAATGAGGAAAGAGCAGCTTATTGAGATGGAGTTTAATGATTATATATAGGCTTTT
This sequence comes from Melanotaenia duboulayi, assembly GCA_026261665.1. NCBI lineage: Eukaryota > Metazoa > Chordata > Actinopteri > Atheriniformes > Melanotaeniidae > Melanotaenia > Melanotaenia duboulayi. The sequence continues at coordinate 6,480,315 of CM047991.1, read as the reverse complement.
TTTCAGATTGTAACAAACGTTACCCAAGAAACCGAGCTGGTTGTTGTCCACCATGAATTCAATGCTGTAAACCTCTAAAGGTTTTGCATCCTGTTGCCAAAGCAAGAAGAAAATGGTTAAGAGACACAGCTCACAATGATGTGGACTTAATGCTGTAGTGTCTTCTGACCCTGCTGACGAGAGACAACGTCTTGCTCTCCTCCTGGTAGCGCAGCAGTGAGATGCTCTTCATCAGGTCGGCTGCCAGGATGAAGTTCTTGATGCTGAACATCTGATGGATGTAGAGCTGCGTGTCAATGAACGCCATTCCCGTCAGGTCGTTGTCCTTCAGGACCCACAGGAAGATCTGGGGGGGGGACACAGAGGAGATTACCGCGTCTTTACATGAAACATTAGGAAGAATTTCTTCATCAGCTTCTGGTTACAAGTTGAGGAGACCTTCTGTCCGATGGCGGATACCAGGTATCCGTGGCAGTGACACAGAGCCGTCACCGGACCTTTCTGTTCCTTCTCGTACAGAACTTTAAACTTGTTCTTGGTGAGGGGCTGACCCGGCTCCGGCACCACTTCAATCACATCCAGGATCAAGATCTGAGCAGAGAAAAAAATTCAGTCCATCGGTGGGTGGGGGTGGACATGACATAGTTTGTTATATCCGTTTTTCTGCTCACCCGACCCCTGCAGGTGACCTCCTCCCCCTGCATCACGCAGGTCCCTGCTGCGACGTAGCCCTTCAGGCCGGACACCGTCTCCTGACTCCTCAGAGCCACCGTCTTCATACAGGTCACGTGTTCCCATTCCTCCAGGTCGATCCTTCATGCAGACAAACACGCAAGTCAGAGCACACACACTTCTACCATCATACAGTGTGTTCCTGAGCTGGAATAACTTATTTATTTTGTCGGGTTTGAGTGTCAGATTATTTTGTTTGTCAGTTTTCATCTCAAATGTTCATGAGCAGCAAACTCAAGTCTGCTTGATCATAAGAGAATCTTTACATTTTACAACCCGACACAGTGTGTAAAATGTAAATAAAAACAAAACAAACAACAAAAAAGCAATATTTAACAAATCCCAAGCACATATTTTAACACCAGTAGCACAGAAACAACATATTGGATGTTGAAACAGACATTTTATCATTTCATGGAAAATTTTGAATTCGATGGTAGCAATACATCTCTAAAAATGTTTGGACAGGGGCAGCAAAAGCCTGAAAACGTAACTGGTACAAATAAAAAACAACTGGCGGAAACTGTAATAATTAGGTTAAATTTGCAACGGGTCAGTAACATGACTGGGTATAAAAAGAGCATTTCAGGGAGGCAGAGCCTCTCAGATGTAAAGATGGAGGTTCACCAGAGACACACTATTCATTAATGTAAAATTGTGAAGATCCCATCACCTATAATGTATAATATCAAAAGATCTGAAGAAATGGGAGGAATCTCTGTGTGCATGGGACAAGTCCAAAGGTTAAAACTGGATGCTGATGATCTTGGGACCCTCAGGCTGCACTGCATTAAAAACAAACATGGTTCAGGAAAACCGCCATCTTTTCTGGACTAAAGCCCATTTAAAATGGTCTGAGGAAAGTGGAAACCTGTTCTCTGGTCAGATGGAGCAAAATTTGAAACTATTGTTCAAAACAATGGATAATTAAACTTCTTGAAATTCTTTCATCTCTCCTCCTCTGACTCCTTTATCAAGTGACTTTGCATACTGAAAAACTTACCCCTCAGGATATAAAAAAAAAACAAATAAAAAACTAAATTTTGTCTTTAGGTGTGCGATATGAAACAAATAGATTTTACCTTGTGTTGGGAATAGCCTCCCAGCTCACTGGAGAGATGAGCTGGATGGAGAACTTCTCCTGCTGAGGATTGATGTAACGCTCATCTGTACGGAGGACAATTAAAAACAAGAAGTGAAACGAATTTAAAAGTGAAAACTTAAACTATAAACATAAAAAACAGTTCAAACCCAACAGGGTGCTCTCTGACCTCTCTCTATGACTTCAAACTCCTTCTCCTCGCCGGTCATCCTGGGGATGCGCGTGCACAGCTCCTTCACGCTCGTGCACACGGCGTACACCTGCAGAAAAACTCCACATCAAAGACCGATCCTGTCACAGTCGCTCACATTGATTCTTATTCTGGTTTTCAGGCAGAAATTTTTCATCTCAAACTTTTTTAAAGCGTCTCGACTGATACGCTTTTTATCGTGTTGTGTAAGCGGAGGTGTGTGAGTCTGTGGAAGGTGTGTGTCGTTCCGCTTGCCTTGGACTCAACATGGTAGGAGACGTAGTGGACGGTGCACCTCAGTGGAATCTTTCTGACAGGCCACGGGGCGTCGTAGGACAGGTAGGTGGGAAGGACGCTGATCCTCAGCTCGCCCTGTTGAACACACACACATTCACACTTGGCTTAAAGCTAGATTAAAAATCCTCATTAAAGCTGAACACAGTTATCCAATTTTGGACGAAACAGACATTCCAGGCATCTCTGGGTCTACAGGTTAAGTTTCATTTGATCTCTTACAGCTACAACAACCAGAAGGTTTCCATTTACGACAGCTTGAATAATACGGCAGATGAGTCGGGAGGAACGAGCTGGTAGCAAGAAACGCTACCCTAACAGGAGATCTGCCAGTGGAAATGATAGAAAGGATGGCAACTCATCAGATGTTTGTTGTTCTTAGTTAGTTAGTTAGTCAGCTGGGTCCAAAATTTGGAGCAAGTACAAGGAGGCTAAGGAGGACGTCTAAGTGTGAGGACAGAAAATCTGAAAGAGTATGTCTGAAAATACAAATTGCAAAGGAAAAAAAAAAGATGAAAACTAAATAAATAGAAAAAAAAATCTGTGACTGAACTGTAAGCAATAAGCTGAAAGAAATGGATTCACACACAATACCCAAATGTAAACACCTAAGCAGAAGAAAAAGACAAATAATGGATGATGGGTATATTCAATGTGTGAATGCAGCAGCTCATCTTCTGGAGCATTTGCTCCGTTTTCTGCTGAGCTGTACGTAGGTTCCCACTCTGTGATCCACAGAAATGATTGATAACGACAGCAAAGATCAGCGAGGAGCCTCATCATCCATTCTCACCGCTCTGCAAACACAACCGTAGATTTCACGAGGTCCTGTTGGCATCACGTTCACCACGTGAGAGCGACTCTGCAGCTGAAAGGATCATTTGAACGGCCTTCTGGAAACGTCCTGTTTTCACCTTTGAAAGCAGTTTAGCATCATTTTAACCCTGTTAGTTAAAATGATTGAGAAAAGATCTCCAAAAGGAAAATGAAATAGCAACAATTTTAACTCTCTGTTCTGCTTCAAAAACCGGACACAGCAGCAAAGTTGTCTTCCCCGTACCTGCTTGTTGAAGTAGAGGAAACCTTTGGGACAGTTGATGTTATGAAACGGAGAGAAAGACTCGATGGGACCGTCGATGGTCATGGGGTGAAGCCTCATCGCTCCCCGAGAGGTGACCAGCATCCAGTGAGGTGAAGGGCCGCAGATAAACACCTGGGACGAAAAGGATGCAAAGCAGTGAGAATAACTCTGGGTTTTAAATAAAGTTCAAGCTTTAAGAAGTGGCTTTGTACCCCTGAGTATCCGGAGATGTCCTCAAAGTATCTGAACCTGGCAATCCGACCTTTCCCCCCCACGGCTTCCTCTGTGCCGCCGCTCTCTGCTTTCTTGTCTTTCTTTAGCTTTGACTTCTTCTCTCTGTAGTTGATGTTGTGGGGCACCTGTTCAGAGAGGAAACACGGTTAACACAGACTCCACCTGAAGCTACCGACCGGCTTCGTCTCTCCTGGGTTTTACCTTTTTGAAGCGGACTTTCAGGTTGTTCTGTGGCTGCTGCTGATCGTAAGGGAACGCTTCGTAGATCAGAAGCTCGTGCTCCACATGGACCTAAAAAAAAAAAAAAGAAGAAGAAAATGTCTGATTAGTTTTTAGTGAATTAAAGTCTTTTTTTATTTTATGAGAATCGTGTTAAAGTGGAAACTCACCAGTAAATACGGTCTGCTGTGGTTGTTGCCCAGTGAAACCAAAGCCACCTCTTTTACTAGCGGGATCTCTCCTTGTCGAGTGACTTCTTCTTTTTTACCGTCTCCCTGCGTTGCCGATTGGCCGGAAGAACTATCCACCAGCACTCTTTGTCCTACTGGGAAGTTCTTCACCAGGAAGACCAACCTCCAGTCTGGCAGCTGGTAAATCTGTTCATTTACAGACAGAAAGAAGGAAGCGTCAATATTTTTATTTTAAAGTCTTTTCTCTGTTAGAGTTGATGCTTTTTATTAAACACTTTGTTTTTCCAGTCAAAGTACATTTATTAAGAAAAAAAGGAAAATGATAAAACTAATTTAAAGTGCTGCCTCCTAAAAACAAAATGCTTCTAGAGAAGGAAGGAGACAGCCAGAAATGTCAAGTCCTGCCCACGGTCCACACATTGAGTGGAGGCAGTTCACTGCAGCGGTGAGAAGTTTAGTCTTTTTGTGTGTAGTGTTAGATTATTAGCTAAGCACCACCCAACCAGTGAGCCACACCAGGGTTTGCGCCAACAGCGACCCCTCCCGTNTAGCTAAGCACCACCCAACCAGTGAGCCAGATGTTCACAACACCAGGGTTTGCGCCAACAGCGACCCCCTCCAGAGGCTGTTCAGACGCTCCGAGTGAGCTTGTGCCAGGTAGTTAAAATCTGCCAGTCATTACAGAAAACTAAAGGAGCTCAAAAAAAAACTGAACACAACCTCTTCTCAGCTCTGACAGAGAGCATCTGTCTTGAAAAAACAACAATACAGCGTACCTCCATCACGCCATTCTCCCTGATGATCACACACCAGTGGGTGGGCTCGGCTTTATTTGGGCTTCCCTCGCTGACAGAAGGCACCGGTGCCACAGAGCCGCGGCTCATCTCCTCTTTAGCTGGTGCAGCGCTGGTGTTGGAGTCTCCGTACAGCATCTCCTCCTCATCATCCACCGTGTTGCTGCACAAACAGATTCAGTTACTGTGGTGAACTAATTTCAGTTGAAGGGACCAGCTGACTGTGTCTGTATGATGGGCGGACGCAAGATCCAACCTGAGGTCGTGGATGAGGGTCTCCGCCTCAGACTGACTCCTGATGATGTTGTCCTCTTCGGTGGAGCTGCTCACTTTGTTTTCAGTGGTGAACATGCCGCTGGTATCTCGGTACGCGCACAGCGAGATCACACGAGATTGCTGTTAAAAAATTAAGCATTTTTCAAACCTACATTATTAAAAGTTGCTTCCTGTTACAAGTTTTAATCTGTGAATTGTAATGGCGTCTATTTGGCCAGCAGGGGGCGTGCTCTCTCAATAAAGACTTTGGTGTTTGACTCACTGTGGAAATCTGTGGTTTCTGCAGAGCAAGGCGGTGAGTCTTCCCCATGTATGAATCGTTCTTCAGCACAAACATGGTAACTACCCCTTCAGCTGTCATGATAACTACGTAAGGGTCTGCCACAGAGCAATGCACTATGGGAGAGCCCAGATCCACCGGGATGAAGTGGATCTGTTTTACTAAGAGCAGGAGGGATAAAAAAGAAACATGTATTTAAAAAGATTCAGTTCAACCCAGCTTTATTTGTATAGCCGCAATTTAAGGCAAAGTCATGTCAGGGCACTTTACTACTTTATTAACTGGACTGTGTTTTATTAGGATTATAATTAGACTACAGACAAATCTCTAAAGTGGTCCACATTAGTTCAGTTTACAACAACAGTTCAAAAAGCCCATTAAGAAAAAACTAACTGGAAGCAACAACATAGCATTAATCTTCTCTCTGGTTTAAATCTCCATCCTGAGCCTGCACAGAGGCAGCGGGTGGCAGTAGAGAGGAAAAACCCCCTTTAACAGGAGAGAAAACCGCCAGCAGAACCAGACTCTGGCAAGACGGGCAAAACTCATGAAAAGCTGGTCCAACCAAATACTGACTTTCAAGCTTGTCAAAACGGAGCCAATTATTTCTTGTTTTTGTCCTTTATTTTGGCCTGTTTATGAATTTTCAATGAATTATGGGCTCGACACACGGGAGGCGACTTCGCGCCTTTTCCATCATTTTCTATGGAACCTGCGTGTTGAGGCAAAAATCGCTGCCCTCCTCCAGCCAAGCGACAGGCGACATTCGTGCATGTGAAATGTAGCGTTCGTTCATGTAGACGTGCACACAGGGCTTGCGACGCGACCCAAGAAAACAGAAAAATGTTTTAGTCGCTGTCGCATGGCCCTACAGCCAACCTGAGAGCAGGCTAGACAGCGCAGCCTGCAAACACTTTGAACGTGGAAGAAGAGATCATTTTAGCTGAATAAAAGGCAGCCGCGTGACACCAGAGTGAATTAGTCCGAAACGACGCGTTTCCTATTTTGTAAACTCGGATAAAACCCAGGGTTGTCTCTCATTTATACAGTAAACAGCAAGATTTCTGTCAATTCGTGCAAAATATTCTGACTCTCCATCTGTCATACTTTGTCATGTCATGGACTGGTTTGAAAATCTCAAAATCCCCCACAATATCATATATCAACAGTTTCTTGGAGAAAAGCGATCTTAGAGCGTGATGCACGGCACTGCCGCCATCGCTGTTGTTTGTCACGTCCCGTGTGTCGAGCCCATTAGTGCATCTAGCACCTGGTTTTCCAGGTAATGTATGCAAAAAAGAGGTAGCTCAGGAATTATATAAGTACTTAAATTCTTTTTTTTTGGTCATAAATATATACATATTTTATTTTTACCTCCTTCCAGAAGTCGAAGTCCCATAGGCGACACCTGAATGATGTACTGGTTCTCACCAATGTTTCCAGCAAACACAGTGGGTCCCTGAGTGGCAAACCCACTGGTGTCCAGCTCCATGATCTCCTGACCAGTTTGCAGGATCTACAAGAAGAAAAAGTTACTTCCTCTGTGATGACTTCTTTAGGTTTCTTTTAAGCTCTTGTTACAGGACTGGTAACAGAACATGATACCATGGTGGAGTCCTCTCTGCTGAGGATGAGGAAGCCATGTTTCCTCGTGTCATCCTCCAGTGGAGGCTCTGTCTTCTCCTCCTCTTTCTCCGTCTCCTCCTTGTCCTTCTCTCCCTCCTCCTCAGTCTCAGTCTTTGCTCCATCCTCTGACTCCTCACTTTTTACAGCCTGGTGGAGAAGCACAAACATGATAACGAAAAAAGAAATGAAGCTAGAATCAAAAGCACAATTTAAGAACAAACTTTAATTTGTCAAAAAAACCAACATAAAAACAGTACTTTTTTATCCTCTTTGACTTCACTTGAGATGACGGTCCACATGTCGTGGCAACCTGGCAACTCAAACGTCGTGACAACTTGGGGTCGGATGCTTCTCTAAAAGCAGAAAACGAAAAAAGAAAATCTGAACGGCAAAAAGCTGTGAACATACGTCAGAGTTGTGACTCACGTGAACTCAGGAACAGAATAAGCTTGTGTCTGGGGTGTTTACAGGCTACTCCGTCGACCTCTGAGGCAGCCCTGGTAAACCCAGACTTCACTTTAGCACCGTCATAGGACCTGTGGCAGACGGCCCTCGCCACCACAGGTTTGTAGATTGGTGCGGTCACATCAATCATGCAAACAACCATCTGTAAACTCAGAGAGGAAGATTTACCTGCAGGACAGATAGCGCACCGTTCTTGCCGTAGCCAGAGCACACCACCACCTCCAGGTCAGGTTCAGGGTTGCTCTGAAACTGTGGGAAAGTTTTTATTTGACTTCAAATAAATCTGTAGATTGTAACAGATGAGATTGTTTAAAATCTTTAGAAATGTGTACGCACCTCTTCAGACAGGAAAGCAGGTTCACCCATTGAGGCATTTGCACAAGGTCCAATGTTGAGAATGCTGTCACACACCTGTGAGCAAAAACACAGGAAAGCCCTTCAATGGCCCTCTATTTAAACACAGAACTACTACACTGAAATAGACAGACAACATTTAAGCTTTTGTACCTCAAAGGAGTAGGTGGCCAGCTGAGTGCCTGACTGGGCCTCACTTCCGTACACCTCGATTTCATCCACTTCATCTACCACAACAACAAAAAAATAAAGTCAGGCGTGAAGCAGAGGAGCTGCTAACACACGATGAAATGTGATCTTCAAAGGTGTCGGAGAACGTACCAGTCCAGTTGGTGGAAGATTCCACCCGCTTCTTTTTACTGGGAGGCTCCTCCTGGAAATCAGAGGCAGCTATTTGGTTAAATGGGAGTTTGTGAAAAGACCAAGAACAAAAACTACTGTTGTATGTCACTTAAGTTCTCAGGTTGGGAAAGCAGCCACAGGAGCTTAGATGAATCTTAGAAAGCTATTTTCATAAAGCACATTCCCCCACAGCATTTAGAAACATAATCTGAAAACTGTATAGCACAAGAAGGGCGCATGAGTCAGATGACTACATTTTAGCTGATTTTGGAAAAAATGGACGCCTTGCTCACAGTGCCAAAGTTGAGAAACCCCAATGAGCTCTGTGAGTGGAGCATCAGTGTCCATGACATGGATGACTTGGCGTGAAGGTAGCTCAGATGCAGAAGTATATGTTGGAATTTAGAAAGACATAACCTTGCATCAAAACGTCTTGTTTTCCCAGGAGGGAAATGGCTATTTCATCAAGACAAAGTCAGACTTCTAACAGCCTTTGAGAGATTGATGGTCCGCCTGCAGTTCAAATCCATCTACTCCTAAAAAATGTTTGTGATTGGCATCATCAGCTAAACAAATTATTGAAAATAAAAGAAGATGTGAAGAAAGGAAGATGCAAGATAGGAGTAAAGTCACCTGTCCTATGTTTTTTTTATTTGTTGTTGGCATCAAAATTCCTTTTTTTTAAATATATTACTTTAATATAGTGAATATATTCAATGAACACAATTAACATACATTTTATGTACTAATGGACAAATAAAGTTTCAAGCAAATTTACTCTACTGCTACTCTACCCTGTATTTATTAAACAAACTTGCCTGTTTCTCTTTTTCCTTCTCCTTTTCTTTGTCCTGCTTTTCTTTGCCTTCCTCCGCTGGCGCCTCCTGCAGCTTCTCTGTGTACTTTAGTAGTAGAGAGTTTCCAAGGCGAGAGCCGAGGAAAAGGTACCCAGGCTCCATGGTTACCATCTGAGAAAGGAAAGAACAACGTAGAGAATTCAGCATGGTTAGTTCATTATAAAAATTCATGGAGTTCATGTAACATTTGAAGAATTTTCTCCTTGGATTTGGAAGTTCATTAACAAATACTGGTACTGGCGCGCTGCATGGTGTTAAATTCTGAACTTACACATGTGGTCAGGACGCTGGCTGCAGCTTTGTCAAAGTGAAACGCCCGCACACTCCTCATACCGTCTGTTATGAGGGTCAACACGTAACTGCAAAGCAACGTCTGTCAGTGACGAATCATAAAACATCATCGAGGTTAACAAATGTTCTGGTGATGATCACAGAAACTCACATCTCCCCTCCTTTCAGCGAGATAACCATCTTATCATAAGCGATGAAGTCAGACTGAGAACAGTCTAGTGAGATCTTCACCTCTTCTTGGACACCTGCATAGAAAAAAATCTATTAAAAGCGAGGGATGATCTGAATGATAAAATGGTTTGGAGGGACGATGCTTACGCAAGGGAAAGGACGTGGTCCCAGTCGTCTGAGAATTTAGAGAAACTCCATATGGCGGGACACTCTGGTTGAGATACAGCAGTGAATTGACAGCGAACACCACCACACCACCTGAAATGACACCATAACTGATCAGCATCAATTACACTCCCACACTTGCATCATCTTATAAAAGGAGCAGAGAGCTTTTTGATCACAGAGTTTAGAGTTCACTTAACTCACCGATGGGTTTGGGAACAGCCATGACTTGTGTGCAGTCAAACGGGAGATTGCTGAGAGACCAGATGACAGGATGAACCTTCTGCATGATGTTGAGGGAGATGGCAACAATGCTGCAAGTGTCCTGACGAACAGCCACACGACTAGAAGAATCACATTACAAGAGCTGAGATTTAAATGAAACATGTCTGAATCAACAAAAACAAAGACGGATGGACTCACCCAGGCCACGTCTGGTTTGGCTCAAACAGAGTCAGCAACGTGGGCTCGTAGTAACCGTGGAGAAACTTCATGTCTATGATGTTCAGCAGCTTCTCGTCCAGCTCGCGGACATCAATGATGTAACTGGGCAGGAAGCTGGATTTAGGTCTGCAGGTGACAAACACAAACATTACAGTGAGCTCATGGGAAAGTTCAATGTTGGGGCAGATCAATCACTTTCGGATTTCAGCTGTACCCTTCTCCTACTCCACCCTCTTGTTCATCTGTTAGCGTGTCCTTTCGGAACGGTAACACCACAAGTTTGGTGCCATAAACAAGCATTACAGCACAGCGGTTCTCTGGGTCTACACGCACAATGGGGATATGTACATTCTGTACAAAGCCATCCTAAAAACATAAAAAGAGAAAAAGTTAGATTAAAAAAAACCCTGATTGTGCATCTCAACATGTTTTGTTTTTATTCTACCTACTCTCAGCTCTGGTTCCTCAAAATAATGGAGAGACAGCGTCTTGAGGTCGTGTGTGCCAGGATCATACTCTACTACAGACAACTGTTAAGGAAGCAAACACACCAAAAGATGAATGAAAAGCAACTCCAACCTGTTTGAATTTTGTTTACGCAGTGATACCTTCGCATCTTTGAAACTGAGGAGGAGTGCATCTTTGTTGGCTCCTACAAGCTGCACGCTGGCCATTGACATGACATTGCCAAAAAGAGAAAAGGATGCCACCTGCTCCAGTTTTTCTTTACGGGTTTTGGCATCTGTAAGACAATGGTTGCATTTCAACAATACACAACCCCTTTATCAATCATAAAATATGTATTCAAGTTGGATGCCAGGTCTTACCGGAAGGTTTGTCAGCCTTCGATGTACTCTGAAATAATGACACAATTGTTACATAAAGCAAAAGCCCTTTCATGCTTGAATTTCTAATATCATCACATAGAAACAAGCCCTGAAAATGATCATATTTACCTCTACATCGTGGATGATCCTGTACACAAATAGCTGAGACGTCCCAGCAACAACTAGATTTTTCTCCTTACTGGATATAAAGTTGCAATAGACAGAAAACTCCACGGCAGTGGGGGTGTGGGCTTGCCTGTACACAGCATACATCCTGGAAAGCTGCCCTCAGCATCTGACAGGTGACAACATTAACATCAAGACTTAAAACGCTGTTTTTTATCACTATTCATTTTCAGGTCTTGCTTTAAAGTACATCTGACTTTCAATCAGATTAAACCAGATTTACCTGGTTTTGATTCAAACACACATACTACTACATTAAGCTTTGTTAAGCAGCAGTAAGCGAAGGCGCCGCTTTTAAGGGGTACATAAACTCTAGATAGCTTATTATTTACTACAGACTTAATCAGTGTGCGTTTCTGCGAGATATATTAATAAATACTGCTTTTTACAAGAACTTTACATTGCCTCTTGTTATAACCAGAGTGTACATTTATCAAAACCATCCGTCTGCTTCAGGAAAGGAATGTATGGAAAAGCCGGTTAAGGTTAAGCAGCAACCCACTTAAGCTCCCATCGCTAGCATTTTAGCTAGCACGTCTTTCACTTAGCCCAACATTTGCAGTTGTTTTTGGCACGTTTCAGCAAATTATCAATTAAACCTGTCAACATACCTACGTCCAATACGTTATCTGAGTTTGTAGCTTTATTTTCTGTCCTTCAGCTAACATTTAGTGAGTCATATTTTTTTAAATATCAGCTTAAACCTACCCAGCCGACGGCTAGGTAAAATGTGCGCTAGCTGTGTGTTATGGTTTAGCTGCTGCAGTGTTTATCTTCTTCTATTATCCTTTTAATGTAGACGAGATGCTCCGTAGCGATATACCGCCCCCCACAGGTAAAAATGTCACAGTTCAGACAGTAATGCTCTGATCAAGGATACATGATTTTAGCCTACATATCATCAACGAACTGAACTCTGAGAACAAGAAATTAAAAACTAGAACAACATTGATCATTTAACTTAGCAGACCCTGAAGGAATTAGTATGTTGTTTTTTCATTTGTTTAATATTGAACCATGTTTGACAGCATGACTGTGATGATCCAGGGATTTATTTCTGTTTCTGAGATGATTTTGTAACTTTGACTAAGAAATCAATGAAGTTAATTAGAAAATTAAAATTATATATATATATATATATACATATGCTTTACTGTGTCAGTTTCTCATTCAAAAGTTTCTTACATAATAAATATAGCAAATGTCTAAGAATAAAATGTTTCTCTTCTTTTTTGTTGGAAAAAAAGGAAGATATAGCAAGAGAAAAGTAAGATATTGTAGACTCATGTCTGTTCAGAGATCTAGTACAGTAGTGGAGTTACACTCACCAGCCACTGTATAACAGCTCTTCAATTGTTGGTTAACACAAAAAGTTAATCAGTCAATCACATGGCAGCAACATTTAGTTATGTAGACATAATCAAGATGACTTGTTGAAGTTCAAATTGAGCATCAGAATGAGGAAGAAAGGCGATTTAACTTTGAACATTGGTACCAGACCTGTTGGTATGAGTGTTTCAGAAACTGTAGATCTACTGGGATTTTCACATGCAACCATCTCTAGGGGAGACAGAAAATGGTCTGAAAAAGGGAAAATATCCAGTGAGCAGCAGTGGTCTGGCCCACAGAACAGCATCCCTGAACACTCAGCATGTCCAACCTTGAAGCAGATGGGCTACAGCAGCAGAAGACACACCGGGTGCCTCCTGTCAGCTAAGAACAGGAAACTGAGGCTACAATTCACACACACTCACCAACACTGGACAATAGAAGATGGAGAAACGTTGCTGGTCCAAAGAGTCTCCATTTCAACTGCAACATTCAGATGACAGGCTCAGATTTGGTGGAAATTTGAAAGCATGTATTCATCCTGCCTTATATCAACCGTTCAGGCTGCTGGTGGTGTAATGGTGGGGAATATATTCTTGGCACGTTTTGGCCCCTTAGTACCAACATGGCCTGGGTTTAACCACCAAAACCTACCCGAGTATTGTTGCTGACCATGTCCATCCCTTTGTAAGCACAGTGTAGCATCTTCTGATGCTATTTCCAGCAGGATAATGCACCATGTCACAAAGCTCAGATCATCTCCACCTGCTTTCTAGAAAATAATGAATGCCCTGGACTCCAATGGCCTCCACAGTCACCAGATCTCAGTCCAGTAGAGCAGCTTCGGGATGTGGTGGAACGAGAGATTCTCATCATGGACGCAGCCGATCAATCTGCAGCAACCGTGTGATGCTTTAATGCCAATATGGAACAAATTCTACAACACCTTGTTGAATCTGAAAGTTGAACCAAGGCAGGTCTGAAGGCAAAAGGGGGTCCAAACAGTTTTTCTGGTTCTAGAAAGACGTACCAACAATTAAGGCCCTTCTGTCAAAGCAAAGACATTCTTAGAACCAGGAGTAAAAAACACAGTAAGACAAACAAACTGTATAACGCTGCTTACAAACAGCTGTTCAGCCCTGAAAAGACAATTTCCACATTGTTTTATTTTAATCTTTATTTTTCTTTACAAACAAGAATCTCTAATAATTACCACAAATTCTTCTTTTTCTTCCATTAAAAAAAAGTAAAAAATAAAAAAAGAAACAATTTGCGGTCAACACATTTTTGGTCTGTGATCACATAACAGAAAAAACAGAAATTTAAGATTAAATGAACTTAAACAACAAACTGGGCCCCGTTATTGATGCGCGATGTCTTCAGATCAGGGTTTAGAAGTAAAGAAGAAAACGAACAAGTAGATGAAGCTCACAAAGTCACAGGTTACTCTGTTTTATTCAGTAAATAGTAGTTATGATGGATGCAAAAGGTTTCAACAGAACACCGATCGCTTGGCTCAAAACGTTAAAGAAAACATTGTCAGCTGCATGATAAAGGATGATACAGAGTATGTGCTAAATTTGGCAAGTTGTTGGGCTTTTGGTTAACATGTAAAGCAGTGGACTCGGAGCTGTTGCTCATCTTTATTCAATCCATTTAACCCTCATGTAGAAACTATTCCTGCATGGCCAGGAAGAAAGAAAGAAAAAAAGTGACCAAATTCGGACAACATAGTTACCTCTAGAAAACTTACAGGAAGCATGTGAACAGAAAATAGATATAAACAGATTATAAACTGGCCCAGACAAGCTTGTTTGTTTTCATTAACCTCTACCAGAAGTACTAACAGCAGTGAATATGGCAGAACTGTCTGTAGAGGAAAAGAATGGCCAATCAAACCCAATTAGTTTAGTTGTAGAGTGGAGCTTTTATCATTAAAAGTTGTCTGCCTTTGGAGTTTTAACATGTTATCGCAGATCCAAACTAGAATCAGTTTTCAGAATTTGCACAAATTTATTTTAAATCTGAGGAATTTTCTTTCATTTTGTCATTTTATTTTATTTTTACATTTGGTCATCTGTTGTGGTTTCATGGTCCAGTCCAGCATGTAGGCAATACACCAGCATAAAGAAGTGCTTCATGCACAAAGGTAAGGCAAAGATACCATTTCCCCATCAAACTGCAAGTAAAACTGAATTAAATGCTGAGTCACATCAGCAGTAAACACAGCACAAAGAGCCAAACCGTGCTGAACGCTGTTAAACAAGCCCTTACAACTAAACCGGCTCTCTTCTTCTTCATCACAATTCCTTAAAGAGTTAAAGTGAAAATGAAAAACCCCAACTAGCTTCAGACCTGATGAAATATAATCACTGTGGCTGATCCAACTGGGCACTTTAATGATGAAGCCCTTTTACATTAAAATGCACTTCTTAAATCTTGGCAGAACCATTAAAAATGGGAACGAACTCCTTCTTTCCCTCAGCGGTGGATTTGCTGACAAGTAATGAGGTATTCTGGAAAAGCTTGCGTATCGTTGAAGATGACGAACATTGTCGGCTTGGTGATGTCATCGGTCACGCTGTCGTATCTGAGGGGAACGTCGCCGGTCTCCTTCAGAGGCGCTGTTTTCATTGAATGGTCGCCTTTAGTGAAGTCTCCAGTCAGAACTTTTGACACAAAGATAAACTTGTATCCGTCCGCATTTGGGGGCGAGTACTGACTCTTTACAGACAGAGAGGAGTTTACAGCAAAGTACACCCCCTGACCATAGACGGTGGCTGTGTGGGGAAAAAAAGGTTAGAAAAACAGAGTTATTGAAACCATGGATCAATAATCACTGATAAGTCATTTAATTCTCAGTATGCGGCTTTTTTGTTCTAACAAGCACCTGGTAGCAGAGCTGGGCGAAATATCCAATATAATCCTGAGAAGTTTTAAGTATGATATATAAAATGGCTATAACGTTGCTATAAACTGTCCCAGCAGCATTTTTAAGCAATCTTCGTATGATTTTTTTTAATGGTTTGGCTTCTCTCACTCTCCCACCCATCCAGAAAACTGATTGTTTACAATCAGGCTTCAATCTGCATCCTTGCATCCATGTTAACGTGGCTACTAGTACAAAACGCAGATGGTGTGAGGTTTGATGCTAATGGATTAACAACAAACATGCAGAGCTAAAGACAACAGACAAAAAGTTATTTTTGTGGGGCTCTTTCAAGAAAATAAAAAAACGAGGTCCTCTGCCAAGTAAAAAGTTTGCATATCGTAAGTTTATCATGCACATCCAACAGAAGGCCCATCCACAAATCTGCAGACTGGTGAGCTTTGTCAGCAGATGAAGTTTGACTTTAGATGTAAGGAGCAACTAACAGACTTCATCTCAAAGATAAATCGCTAAAAATATACTTCTCATCACATTCGTTCAAGGTTTTTCTAAGTTTGCTGGAATAAGTTGAGCCTGCATTTACAGTCCAGTCAATAAAAACCAGCAAAAGCCTGAAGAAACTGTGATAATGTTGTAGATGGGCAAGTTCTTGATCCGGGATTTATAGACAGAGCTTACAACTAGGGCTGCCACAATTACAAT
>CM047991.1:6450126-6461084 GCA_026261665.1 Melanotaenia duboulayi | reverse complement strand
TTACAGTAAACACTACGCAGACAGGCAGTCTACAATTCGCAGGAGTAANTTTCAAATGCAGTAATGAGTAATTTCATTGCAATTCGCAGAAGGAGTAACTAGTAACTAGTTACTTTTTAGAGTAACTACCCCAACACTGTTAACTATATTGTAATCAAGACTGAGATTATTTAATAATGTGATAAAACATTTCACCATATCTCCCAGCCTTTGTGAAGCTTCAGGTTTAAAGCATTATTTATGGAGCATTTTCAGCATGATTGTAACTTTTCCAGGAGTTATAATCCCGGTCTGCCAACGGTTGGAAAAATGCCTTCTTCAGGTAGATCCTCAGTCCTTATAACCATCGAAGAGCTCACAGAACTGTTTGAAAGCACTTTTTACAGCTGAAATCCTCTAGCCTTCGACTGGTTCCCTCATTCAGCACTGCCCCTAGCCTCAAATTCACTCATCCATCCATCATCCCTCACCATAGCCCAACCCAGTTCATCCCTGTTCATATCCACCCACTCTGCTGCTTTAATTCCCTTTCAAGCATCAGTTAGAGGGTCCAGAGTTGGTTCAGGTTAATGACACCCTAAAACAGAACCCCCTCTCAGAGTCTCATTTTACCAAGCAACTAAACACAATCCAGATGAGCCCAACAGGAGGACGGTCACATTGATCCACACCTTCACTGTCTTAGGTCCTTTGTACTTTCTAATACTTTGGCTCCTCATCAATCTAAAAGCTTACTGAGGTTGTGGTCTTTGCTGACTGGCTGCTCTGTTAGCCTGTTAGCATCACCTAACCAACTAAAAAGCTGTAATCCATCATATTTTTGACTGTTTAAACCACAGTTGGTCATTTACCTGGTACGTCACTAGTCAAATCAGCTAATTCAAGAAGCTTCCTGGAGATCTTCACAGATTTCTCTGAGGCTACGTTACACTCCGTCATCTTCTCAAAGTCGATGATGTGGGGTTGACTGTCGAGCAAGATATCGACCTTCTTAAGCTTCATCCTCCAAGAATTCTCTAAGAATACTGTAGCATCAGGAGAATAAGGTGTTGAGTCTGACGATGTCCGATGGCGTTCCCACTGGACAGTCTTCAGGATTTCTTTGTCAGTCACAGCGTTACAGATTTTGTCCATCAGCAGCTTCACATCGCACATCGCTTCGGCCACGTAGTCCTTGAACCCAGACACAGCAATGATGGTTCCCTCGAGTTCAATCCTGACTGCGTGCTTCCACATAATCACCTCCAAACATTTCCTGTGGTAATCAGACATGTTCCCTACATTCCTGTGCTCCAGCTTCTCCTCAACCTGCCTCTGGCTCACTTTCTTATTGAAGGCGATGTCCACTCGAATCAGGTCACAGCTATACCCTGCAAACACATGCAGGTGGAGGGTGTTCGCTGCTTTTATGGCATCCTGCAAGGATATATCAACATTTTTCTTCTCCTGCAGATCTACCTGAGGGCTCTTGTTGGAAGCACTGGAGCTGGATTCATTATGAGTCATTTTCCTGGACAACTCCAAAGCTTTTTGGAGCTGTTCCTCCTCATCGGCCAGAGTCCACTGGCTTGACTCCATAGAGAACTGGATGGCTAAAGACAGCTGGGCCTCTTCTTCCAGGTTACTGGCGAAGGCCAGAACGCCATCAGTCATCAGGAGTGGTCCACTCGCAGCATTCTGATCAGCCAAGGGCTGGGAAGCTTCAGCGGCTGTTGTATCAGAGTCCAGGACTGTCAGGCTGCCTGGTTCGTCTGCCATGTACAAGTCCATGTGATCCACATCAACGAGCTGATCTGCAGCAGCCTCTTCCTCCTCCTGGCTTTTATCAATAGCCGAGACGATTCTCTTTGCCTCCTCTAGCAGGCCTGCAAAGAGGTAAACACACAGATTAAAACTGCAAATAAAAACATTAAATGAGTACCGCGAGATGATGCTACCTACCTTTGTTTGAAACTCCATTAAGCTCGGGTGTAGAGTCATTCGTAGACACTTTCTGGAAGTTTTTGTTGGACATCATCTTCCATGCAGTTTCAAAAACGTCCTGAAATAATAAACAGAATTATTTATTAAGAGCATCTGCTTCTGCTTTGGTTAAACCTGAACTGATTCACATTTTAACGTTGATAAGAATATTTTAACACAACATGTTCAAGACCGTACATTAAAAACAGCAGCAGGTTTGTGAATAACTCACACCGTTTCACTGCATCTGATGATCTTTAATCATGTTTTATGACTTAGTTCACCATCACAGGCCCTGCTCTACAGACTGCATGTCTGAATGCACTGAGGATGCCGTGAAGATGGATTTAGAGATGTTAGACACATTTTCATCATGTGAATTCAAATGAGTCCTGAGATGGAAGCACCTGAGTTACCACCATATGATTTATTCTCACTCTTCCAAATTATAAAAAAAAAACAAAAAAAACAACAACAATTCTTCAAAGATATGTCCAAACTCACACGAAGTGTAATTAGAAACCCACCAAAACAAAAGAAAAAAAAAGCTTGCCATTTATGTTAAAGTATGCAGCAGCAGTGAAGAAACAGCTTTAAAAACAAGAAGCCTAAAAGCTTTAAATCTGTGGGTCCTGGGAGTTACCCTCCTCAAAACTTAAGTTCTAGTAAAACAAGGCAGAACTTAATATGACGTGACAGAGGGAGGAGGGAATGTGCTGTTTTAAAGCCAGTTTTTTCTTTAAAGACCACAGACGTTAAAAGCCTTACCATTGTGCAGCACTATGATGCTTTTTCTACTTTAAAACAAATCACTGAACCTCCAATGCTCGCAATATACATCACCAGTGATATTTTAGAGGCTGTTGCATGGTAACAGCCACCAGAATCCAGAACTTTTAGTTTATCTGTCTCAGTTTTTTTAACCAGTAAAAGGAAGAAAGCTCAAACTTTGACTGAAAAGTAAAGGCAAAAATCAACACTACTGACCATGATGTTAAAGTGCTTATCTTATTCTTTCCCATTAATGGTCACAACTCGGTAAAAAAACAGATATTTCAAACTTGATTGTATTAATCAACAAACAAGTCCTTTATGATTTTAATTAATCATCAGAAATCTGTGTTATTACAAGAAGAGTTCTTCAGTGAATGTCAAAGTTCTGCTGAGTTTAAAGCCTGGACCTGAGGACTGTGGTTTCTCTGCCATAGAAAACAATGTGCTTCGTCATATTATCTCTTTAATATGTGATGGCAGTCCTCACCACATGTATGTTCACCCAAAGCTGGTTTACCCCTGAGCTATGGAGTGAAAGGAGTCTTAAAAAAGGTTACAGATGTGTACTGCATGATTTTCAAATGTGTAAAACATTTGCTTTTGCAAACGTGTCATGAAATCCAGACAAAAATCATTTGAACACATGTAAAATAAATTTACACAGGCACACATTATACACTACACAATTTGTTTGAATTCACACCTTCAATCTCACATATGTGATGATTTTCATGTTCGAAAACCTCTGTGTATGCACAACATTAGATCTGTGTGCACGCACTGCTTGAGATGCACGTATCAGGTTACATTTACACATGGATCAACTTGCATGTGCAGGCGGAGTTTTGAGACTCCTTTCCAACTCTCACACCTCATCGCGGTTTTACAAATATATGCTGCGTTTAAGTGCTGGTGGAAAGCTGGATCATATGAATTTTAGTGTTATTTATTATTACACTATTTTCACTACAATATAAATTAAATTAATTTATGTAACTGAACTGAACTTTATGTAACTTTAGATTCACTAACTTCACCACCTTTTCTGGGCACCTGCACGACTATGCTTGCTATCTTCTCAGAGTCTGTCTCCATTTCTTCTTTCACATAATAGTATGATGTAATCTTCCCTCACATGTGATCAAAATAATGCCCTGCCCCTTTTGAAGTTAGGACTCTTAATGGTGGGAATCAGCTCTTCTCATTCTAACAGTCAGCTCATTTGTGGATAAGACATTGCTATACCTTATCTGTTAGAAGTTGATGACCCAAAAAATAAAAATTATGAACCCATGAGCTTATGATCCATCCTTGTTTATATCAACTTTTCTTTTTTTTTGTTTTGGTTTAGATGCACTTATTTCTTTACTTTAAATCAGGGAATCCCAACTCCAGCCCTCAAGGACCACTGTCCTGCAGACTTTCCATGTTTTCCTGCTGCAACACACCTGACTCAGATTAATGACTGAGTAGCAGAGNGCTGCAACACACCTGACTCAAATTAATGACTCCGTAGCAGACGTGTGTATAACTTAATTTGAATTAGGTGGTGCAGCAAGGAAACATCTAATACCTGCAGGATAGTGGTCCTTGAGGACCAGGGTTGGGGCTAACTGCTTTAAATGATTACAGTATTAGCATCCACACTTTTGTATGTGTGTCGCAACTGTAATTACAGTGAAACTGAAGCATTCAGTATGCAATTCATTAAGAAAACAGTCAACAACTGTGCAGTGCCATTGCCTTGAATATGCAAATACACTCCAGCTCCAGCGTATAAATAAGACCTCAAGATGGCTTATCATGATGAATGACACCAGGCCTGCTGAGGTGGAGCCTAGAGTTGCTTTAAAAGCACAGAAATACATAAAGTAATATGTTTAGATTCCATCACTGCCTTACCTGGTGCTGTAGGGGCTTCCAGGGCACATACTCTGGGCTGATGTAGACCTGAAACTTGGTCTCCATCTCATTCATAATGCTTCTGCACTCCTTTTCATCTAAGAAGCGGGTCACTCCTGGAGCATTTACTGTGATGGTTCGGGTGCAGATAGACGAGACCACACCTTGAAGCACCTCCTCTGCCATTTGACATGCAACTGCATGGCCATGGATCTGTCAGGCGACAAAACAAGTGATGAGGAATAGATTTTAAAACCTTCTGAATTAGCAGCAAAGAAAGATCCATCAGATACCTTTAAACCAGCGCTATCTTCAGCCTCTAGTGGAACAATTGACACTTGGTCCATGTCCGCCAGAAGCTGGTGACAGTGAATCTGGATGTACTTCAGCATGTTGGGATCCATAGAGATGACAGACTCACTTTCGATGGGTGTGCTCAAAAACTCCAGGATTGCAGTCTGTTTCTCATTCTCCATTCCTTTCAATGTCAGGACATCAATATTCCCTCCTCGTTCTGACACCTTCACACAGGTAAAGCCCAGAGTCTGCAGGAACTGATTCCACTCTCTGCAATACAGCATACACTCAAGCTCCGTGTCCACATGTATGCTCAAATGACTGACTTGGGATTTTAAAAAGCTACACGCCTGATCAGCTGCACTCTGGGATACAGATGTTACCATTACATTAGTGTCTAAAACAGAGTACGAAGCAGGAGAGTCTGGCTGATGCATGGCTTTCAACAGCTGCTCTTCCACGTCTTTTCTTGCAAGTAACTGGGCCTGTTCCAGCTCAAGGGTGAAATGAACAGTTACCATATTGCCAATAAAGTCCATGATTGTGTGTTTTATCTGCTCTACTTGAAGTCTGTTAGGTCCAGCAATGTGGACACAATCATCTTTGATCTGGATGATAAAATCTGGATTGGTTTTCTGTATGTCTTTATAAACAGGGCTGCACTGGAACAAAGAATATTTTACTGGGTCTGTAATGGCTAAATCACAAGTTAGTGTTTGTGCTTCATCAGTTTCATCCTCCATGACCTCCTCTTCCACCATTTCTACTGTTTCACCAGCAACAGGAGAGTCCAAGGCTGTCTGAGAAGAGGAGGAGTGACTGCTGTCTGATGGCTCAGCAGGAGAGGACTGGTCTGCATCTGCAAGGATGGGACCAGTCTGCTTCTGGATAGCATTCAGGTCCTCTAAGCTTGTCTCTGTGACTTCTTGCCTCTCAATTTCAACATCCTGCGATGGTGTCGGTTGGAGAAAGTCATAGTAGGGCTTCACTACAAGTTCTGCATCATCCAGTTTGTGCTGAAGATTCAGGACGGGATCCACAGCTGTTAGAAAAAAACAAAAACACACATTTTGTTTAGGAAGGAAATAAAAGAGCAATCAGAGTTTTAAGGTCGGTCATTGAAAACTTACATTCATAGTTCGCAAATGACACTTTTGCTGCTCCCTCTGACAGCATGGTGACCTCCTTCACCGTCTGATTCCCACCTCGCTCACTCTCAAAGTACAAAGACAGCAGGTCGGTTGTGGTACCCGGGTGCAGGTTCTCTACAAGGACGGAGTCCGTCTGCTCAATCTGTTCGAGAGTGACCTCGGCACCAACCAGTTTTCTCTTGGAGATTTTTGCGCTGAGAGTTTGAAAATCTATAAAACAAAAAATTCACATCAAACTGGCCGTAGGCATTGTACAGGTTCCCAGTTAAATTACAAATGGGATGAAAGCACCTTTTAGCCTAATTCAAGTTCTACAAAGTACTTAATGCTTTACACACACACACACAAACACTTAGGGGTGTTTTAAAACACTGATCTATGATACAATGCATCAGTCCAGATCAAAAATAGACAGTCAAATGCAGTAATTATTTGTAAATTGTATTAAAAATGAACAAGTAGAAATGTTTCCATTTTCTTTATTCTAACAACTAAAAATAGTTTATTTGATGAGGAAAATGTTGATGTGGTGTGTAGCAATGGCAGTCAGACTTTACCAACTTCGTTGTTATGACTGGGATGTCTGTTCCACTACAGAAACTGGACCATGTTGTGCTTGGTTAGGGTTACTGATAGGGTTAAATGTAAGGTCAAACTTTTCCATAAATAGCACTTGAAATTCTTCGTAATACTTTAGGTATTTTAAACAATGCCTAGAAAAAGTATGTAACATGAAATGTATTTGATACATTTCCATGTCATTCTACAAAGTACCTGTGTTTCAAACATTGACAGTAACATCTATAAATAGTCATTTATTCTGTTTTCTTACGTGTTACGTGAACACGTTAAAGCTCAACACACAAAATGTGTCGCAGTCTTAATTTTTCTATTTAAATGTCCAATTAAGCTCAGGAATAAAATCACGAGATGACATTTTAATCGATGTTAAATCTTCGGCATTACTTTTCAACTCCAAAACCCAAATTGAAAGATGGCCGATATGTCACCTGGTCCACAGCCATCCATTTCTGAGGCCCAGCTTTCAGCTAAATGCTAATGACATCTTACAGTCCCACAATGACGTTTTTTTGTCTTTTTGACCTCAATTTTGCAAGTTTGATCTCCAGTATTTACCATTTAGCAAAAGAAACAAACTAAATCTAAGGACTGCTGGGTAAACTCTGGATTTAGTATTGATGACAATCTGAAATACTTGTCATCAGTTATGATAACTGTCAGAGCCTGGGCCTAAAATATACACACATACATACATAGCTGATATATTGTTAACAGTGAAGAGATCATTGTCTCTGAAGTCTGAACAGTGAAGGTTAATTTCTTCTAAGAAAAGGAAAACATGAATGTTTAATAACCTTTTGAGAAGGGTTGGCAGAAATGAATGAGGACAAAATCACTGCTTGGTGATCGGTGCAAGGTGTAGTCGGTCATGTTGAGGTCTATCATGTTCTCAACATAGAGCTCTATCATTTCCATGGAGGTACCAGGATTGATCCCTCGCAGGAGCAGTCTGCATGGGTCCTTTGATGGAGGCTTTCTTACAATCAGCTCAATATTATGCAGAACATGATGGCCTTTAGACAGCACTCTGGCAGCAGCTGTTAATGTGGTTGGAGCAGAAAAAAAAAGAAAATATTACAACCAATATCTGGAAGACAAAGTACTGCAATGTTTATTTTTGTGTTTAAAACAGGGAACAGAACTAGTGATTTCCATGAGCTTTAAAACCAAGAAGCACTCTTAGTGCACAACGGAGAAAACGGTTAATGACTATTATGAATTGTATGTTGACATTTATTGTTAATTTGAGTCACATGAAAAGGAAAGCACACCGTTTATTCAGTTTATGTATCAGGACATAATGAAAGTAATCTGGTGAGGTTGTGTTAGGTAAATACAACCTGACATTTATTTAGCAGAAAGAAGGCTAAAAAGTAGAAGTGTGAAAAACAAAGTATTTATGGTTTAACTGCTTGTAGACGCGCCTCTAGCAGTAGCAACTTAAAGTAATCGGTCACAACTGTGGAAGAATTTTGACCTGCTTATCTTTACAATATTGCATCAGTTCATTTAGGTTTGCAGCATTTTTTTCTGCACAGCTCGGTTGTGGTCTGCACTTTGATTGGACCAATCTGACACTTATTTTCTTTTCTGGTCATTCTGTTGCAGATCTGCTGCTGTGTTCGGGATCATTGTACGGCAACGTGAGACAGTTCGAGTCAGGTTTTAGCCGTTGGTCATGTATGACTCTAGAATACTTTAGGATACAGAGGAATTTATGGTACACTCAATGAATGTCCAAGTCTTAGGGCGATACAACAAGCCCTAATCCTCAGCCCTCCACCACCGTGCTTGACAGTTAGTCTGAGATGTTTGTGCTGACAGGCTTTATTTGGTTTTCAACAAACAGACTGCTGGCCATCGTGACCAAATACCTCCATGTTGGTGTCATCTGCCTAAAGGACATTGTTCCAGAAGTCTTGTAATTTGTTCAGCTGCAACTTTGCAAACCTAAGCTGTGCTGCCAAGTTTGTTTTAGAGAGAAAAGGCTTTCTCTTGCAACCCATCCAAACAAGTGAAATACTAGCTCAGTCTTTTTATGATTGCACTGTTGTGAACTTTAACATTTAACATACTAACTGAGGTCCATAGAGTCAGAGATGTAGCTCTCAGGATTTTTTTTTTTCTTATGAACGTCTTTGAGCATTGCACGGTCTGACCTTCGGCTAAACTTGTTGGGACTTCCACTTCTGGAAAGATTTTGGAGCTGTTTTGAATGTTTCCCACTTCTGATTAATATTCTCACTGTAGAATGATGGACTCCCAAGTTGCTTGAAAATAGTTTAAAACCCTTCACCAGATTGTTGGGCAGCAAAATTTGCTTATCTAAGATTGCTGATGTCTTCCTCCTTGGCATTATGTTAACAAACACACGCGAATGCATCGGACCAGCAAGTGACAAAACATCTGTTTTTATTAAAAGGTGCTCATACAGATTATCTTATTTTATCAACCTAATTTTATAAATAAAAGATAAATATATGTCATATGTTGTTGTTCATCTTAGGTTGTTGAACTCTTTTGTAAATGTCCTGATATGTAAAACCTCAGAATTGAAAGAGGATTTACTTTTTTTTATTCACATGACTGCTAAATATGATATAATTCATACCCAAACACTGAAAAATCAAATTTACAATTGAAAACAGTCAATACACACATATACTGTAGAAACTTGCCTTCTGCCTCCTCAAAAACCAGTACAACATGGTTGCCCGTCTTCACCACAGATTCAATCGATCCTCCCCCAGAACGCTTCTTATTCTCAAAGTAAAGGCACAGCAGCTCTTCATCTATTCCTTCAGGCAGCGCCAGCACCTCCACTGTCCTCTCCTCTGGGCTTCCAACAGACATCCTAAAAACACAGAAAAATGCAGTACCAGTCAAAGGTTTGGACAGAATAAATCCTGTATAGCTTTATTTATTTTACTTTTCATCTATTTGATTTTTAATTTTTTTTTTACGTATCCTTCGGTGCAAAAACCATCAAGCGAAGAAAAAAAGTGACTTTCATAAGGATCAAGGAGGATACATTCGTTAGGCACCAGCCTCGGACATCTGCAGTTAACACCACCTCATATATCAATGTATGACCTGTTCACATGGTTCAAGTGGTCAACATGAGCTATTCAACAGAGACAGCATGAATAAGCCTTTCTCTTGAATTTCTATAAAGAAACTAGTACCTAGGATGGCCAAAAAGAAGAAAACTTCTTCAATAATTCACAAGCAATAAAAATTAGACCAATAGAAAAGTGTTCTCTCTTCCAAATTTGAGATTTCTGGTTCCAATTGTTGTGTTTCTGCAAGATGAAGGAAATTGGAATCGCTTGTATCTGTACAGTAGGAGTGGTTTCCATTGTTAGGCACAGAGGAGGAAGTATGATGATGTGGGAGTGCAGATTTTCTCAGATATGCATCCTCTATTGATGGTCTGCATGCCTTTTGCATCCTACCTGTACTGTGAGCTCTCTCCTGCCAGTAAAAGTCAGTCTTATCTTGACTCTTGTCTTATCTCCTGTTCTGTCTCATTCTTTCTGTCTTTTCCTCTCACCCTCCGATGACACCTTCTTGCATTTTTTTGCAGAATCAACCACGGTGATTGTTAAAAATGGCCAGTGTTTTAGCGTGTGATTTTTTTAATGACAAAACCCCCCCCAAAAAAGAAAAATCTAATAAAAAAAACTTGTGGATGTTAGATGTTTTATACAAAGTGAAACTCTGCTCATACGTCATGCTGCTTCTTGGAAGAAAAAGTCGCATAGAGCGTTTTTCAGCCTCGGGATGCTGCAGGGCAACGATAGCTCCAGAAACGCACAAAATATATGTCAATGTGCTATCAAATGCAGAATGCAGTGTTTTAAGGTTGAAAAGTTACATAATATGTCTTTAAGAACAAAAGCTACTTTGGTCCTTGCTGGAAAAGACAAGACTAAGAGAATGTTGTTGTTTGACATTGTCATGACAAAAAAGTCAATAAAAACAATTCAAAAGGAACGTATATGATCCAAATGCATTCAGGGACACCTACACCTATAATCGGGTTTATTGTCTCTTAAAAGAATGGCTAATAGAAAATCTGAATGTATGAATCTGGTAAATTTAGGAATTTACCAACATAACACATTATCTGGTGATCAGAAAAAGTTAATTTAGTGCCCTAATATTATTATGATTATTATAATTATTATTAACATAGTGATAATATCAATATTGATATAAATAATATTAGTTATTTTATTTGCCTCTCACAAAATGTAATCATTTGAAAATATTATCACATATTTTAAA
>CM047991.1:6436997-6446998 GCA_026261665.1 Melanotaenia duboulayi | reverse complement strand
AATCGGAAGCCAAGTTCAGCCTCGTTTAAAAGCAGACATGTTTACATGTTTCTGGTTTTCTTAATATTATAAAGCTATATGTAGGACACTACACAGTTTTTCTGATATATTATATGTCTCTTTGAAAATCAAATAAGTAAACGCAGTTTATCTAAACCATAATATTCATGGAGCAACCTCTCAAATATAGTCAAAACTCTGATATCAGCATCTTTCACTTTGAATTACAAGCGATGAGACAGCATGAAATACTCAATATTTAATTTACAATTCCATAAAGAACAGATTATTTGGGTATATGTTAACATAATAATAGCACAAGTATGAATTTGTGAAGATATGAAAGACAAGGATAAGTTAAACTGTTTAATTACGTTTTTGAGTTATTACTGGCAAAGACAAAAAAATTCAAAGTACACTTTTCCATTAATCACGCATACTTTCTTAAATCATAATCATTTCTCACTTAAACGTGATCCGTAAATAACTAATGATTTCTCTCACGTCTATGAGGACCAGTAAGAGACTTGTAGTCAGTTCGGCCTACACACCGCTGCCTTCCCGGAAGTTCGTACTTTCTACCTAGCATTGTTTTGTGGAGCTAAACGTCACTTCTGTAGTTAGACTACCCTAAAAAACTGCGTCACGGTGGCGCAGTTTTTATTTAATTGCTTTAAAAGCTATATTTCATACTCTGTAAGGGTCTGCGTTGTCATGCTGCCAACTAGAAAGTGAAACCAGTAGCTATAGTTGCGATGTTTGTTAACATTAAACTGGCAGTTTCTCGCTAAAGGTCTCCGTTTTAGCCAAAAACAAAAAGCAAATTACCTTTTCTGAATGCGGTTAGATGACTTTAGAGCTTTACTTACTTGTGCTACAACGAAAACATTGACTCTTGTCGGGTTAAACTGAGAAGTACTTCCTTGTTGTGCTGCTTGTTGAACGTCGGTCGGCGTCATCAGTTTTTTGCCGCACGTGTTAAAGAGACAGCGGCTTGTTTATGATGTGCGTCCACTGCGCGCGCATTTACGTACCGACCAGTCTAGCAAGTAAATTTCAATAAAAACATTGAATTTGAAGGAAGAAAACTTTAGTGAATATTTCTAATCAATATTTTATTTTATCATTTTTATTTTAACGTGAATGCAATGAATCCGGGAACTTCTGCGGTATGTTTTGAGGCCAGGTTTGGCAATTCTGTTAGAGACAGAAAAACAATCTGTTTGATATTTAGTCCGAAATTGTAAAATTTCTTAATCTAAGATAATGTTGCTGTATATTCTGCACAGCCCATACAATGAATTACAAGGCGATCAAATAATCAAATTAATTTAAAAAAGTCGGACAATGAAAATGAGTGGTTCAAAAATCCCAGCAGAGACATGGAGCAGAGGTTTTTATTTATATTCCTGTGTAATGTCCTACTGTCTTTTGCCACTTACCTATATTATTTCTAATCATAGAGAAATTTATTGGTCCTATGAATACTGACTATAAATCAAAGTTTTTCATGGCTGTAAATAACTTGCTGCANGACTATAAATCAAAGTTTTTCATGGCTGTGAATAACTTGCTGCACTGTTTGTTTGTTTGTTTTTTTTTTTTGATACGTTGATCATATTTCCTCATACCAATACTAGGAACATTTCTGAATTCAGGACCTTTACTTGTGTCAGATTATACTAACTTTGTGGTAGGCTATAACTGAACATGCTCTGAAATGCATATGCATCACTAGGCTTAATATTAATGTTTATATCATTGCTATATTTTATATATTTTGTTTCATTGCTATATACTATGTAGTGATTGGATGGACTGAAACTTGCATGCATTTTATGATTTATGTAAAAGTCCCTTTCATCAGAAGGACACAACAAGCATTTTAAATCTCATGCAAAAGCAGTTATTATGATTTACAGTCTAAGTACAATGACAATAGCAGGGTCTCCACAATTTCATTGCATTTTAGTTTTATTAAATCTATCAAGCCAGTAGACTTCCTGGACATTTATAGTTTTATATCAAGTAGAGCTTTATATAAGTGATACATGTTTTTTAAACACTTTTGCGTGATTTAGCAACAATACAAAGAATCATGAAACAATTTTAAAATGTTTAGAGTATATAAACATTAATAATATTTGAGTAAAGTTAAGGTTGAGGTTCCAAGTAAGGAAGGAATTAAAAAGGAAAACACATACTGTATCCTGCAACACTTGTTTTCTCAACACCCTGTCAGACTGGACATTGCTATTATGTGGTATATTTGTTAACCTTAAGGAAGTCAGGACATCCGCTCCAAGTAGCTCCCAAGTATCTTAAGGAGAGTACACTTCTTGATGGATTCAGTGTGTCTCGTCATCGTCTCTTCCCATAATTCCAGGCTGACTTATAGATGTTTGGACCAGAGCTCTGTGGGGGCTGTACAAAATGTCCAGGGTCCAACTTTTTTTTTTTTTTTACTGTATGTCAGAATTTGTTGTGAAGCTGCAGAAAAATTAAGCATTGAGCAGACGCTTCACTGACTGTATTGAATCATAGATAAGAAGCTAAATATCTAACGTGCCAAAAAACTTTGCACAACGCTGTAAATGAAGTGGCAGCTAAACGAGTTTATACATATCAAATCAGTAGGCCAGACAGAGCATTTTGAAACTTTAATGTGAGTGCAAGAAGGCTGAACTTATAAAAACAAAAGCCATGAATACTTCACAACCTTGAAAACATTCATCATGTTCATCATTCAAACCCATTATTTATTTAAATCACTGACGAACAACATGGGTGTACATTACACAAAGAGAAGAAGCAGAGGGAAACTCTGGCATTCAAACATTTTTATTGTAAACTTGTAGTATGCAATGGTGGCGATGAGAGAATGCATTAGTGACAACCACACTGGGAAGGGCACTAAACTGTACACAACTTCACTAATTAAGGCGGATAAGCTTATGATTTTATCAGAGAAAAAGAGAAAAGCTGACGATAAGATTAATTTCTACACTAGGAAAACTGTATCCTAAAATGTGCAGAAACAAGAAACACTGTCAAACTTCTTATGATGTGGTATAAAAATCTGAATTTTAAATAAAAGTAATATTTGCACTAAGATTACTACAATGTTGTTACTAAAATGTGATGCATTGGACTCATCTCAGCTGTTGTAGTCTAAAGTATTTAAATGCAGCTGTGTGTGTCCAAGCACAACCAGGGTACTTGTAAATAAAATTACACTCTGCCTACTCAAAATTTGTGAAGTGAGTTGTAAATATAAGAAATCAACCTCCTTGCCATTTTTTTTTTTGCAAATCTCTGCAAAACAAGCTATAGTTATTTGTTAGTGCACTGTGGAAGTCCACTAATAGCTGAATAACTGAGTAATTACTTTTTTCATCATTATTTCTCCCACACAAGTCAGTTTCAGTGACCTCAACAAGGTCTTTAAAGCAGTGAAAAAACAACAAAAAAAACAAAACAAAACAGAGTAATGTATGTACAGTACTTCACCCCCTAACATTTCTTCTTATATGAATTTCACAAATGTATTTAAAACAAAAAAGATTTCAGAACTTGGCTTGACATAAACATAAAAATCATTATTGTGTGAAAACCACTGAATTTAGATTTTACCATAAAAGATGAATAAAATATCAGTTAATCATATGCCTTCATATATCTCTTCTAATAGAAAAATGAATGCGGGCACACATTCTTGTCCACAAGGTGACAGTATTCCCCGGAAAACAAAATTCCATAGTCTTCTGTGGCCATACATACTATATACATACTGTATGCACATGATGGTAGATGTTTGTCCTCATTTCCTCAGCCTGTGAAGTAATTGTGATTATGCAGGTAGGGTAAATATACCCATTAGGTTTCAAGGCACATGGAGCAAATCATAGCTTATTAGATGAGCAACCCCCCCCAAGCTAAACATCTGCCATACATGAATCAACACATCATTTCTTACCAGACGTTTGTAGGTGAAAACAAGAACACAAAAGCCAGTGCTTTTCCAGTTAAAATCAAGTGTTCATCTATATACAAAAGTTTAGCAAGTGCAGTTAATGATTTCAAGCCTGGACAACATGTGGTGCTATTACTAAAACTGTAGTATGAAGTACCAAATATTGATGTATAAGAAACACTTTAAATAGCCATACTTTATCATGCAAGTTATTCTTTTACATTTACAACAAATAAACTGTAACAGTAACATGAAAACTGGTGATAAATCCAGTAATAACTTTAATAATAATAATAATAATAAAATGAAGTCTTAAAAACTCCCATTAAAGGCACTTAACATCTACTTTTCATTAAAAAGTATGTCACAATGTACATAAAAATGTACCATAGGTCATTGGTTTTACAATAAGGCACCCCTGTATTGGCTGCATCATATATTAAGTGTCAGCGATGAATGACAAATAACCTGCTGTTTTTCTTTCACCTCTAATCTCAAAAGCCTGTCTGTTTTCTCTTCCATTTCAGTGAGTGATGAAAACCTATTCTACTGCTGTGCTATAACATAGTTCTCAGGCCTTGCTAAACCCTTGAAGCATAAAACATGCAGTTGAAAAGATGTTTTCTGGAGAGTTGATTATGGCTACACAGAGCAAATATGCTATGTGTTTTCAAGGATTTATATTTAAGTTTTTATCAGGGAATTTGTACACTTCAGCAAGCTATTTTTAATTCTAATATTCAATACAAGCAACTAGCTGCACAGCTGTGGATTGAGCTAAATGCTAATGTCAGCAAGCTAAATTATTCAGTTGGTTTACCATGTTTACCATCTCACATTAGTATATTGGCTAGATAACTTTTGCTTAACAGCACTAAATTCAAAGACCAGCTGAATTTGACCAGAATGTAATTAATTTACAGGGACAAGTTTATTTTTTTCACCCAACAGCCAACATTAAAATTTTCCCCAGTAAAGTGTAGACAAAGCAGCTGGGATCCTTTAAAAGCATAAGAAAGCAGGTTCTTTGGGTTAATGGCAGCAGATCCCTTGGGTCCTGGATTTGGTGTGTTTTCATTCCACAATGTACAGTAAACAGTATTCCCCTATCCCCTGCTTCCTGATAATTCATACTTTAATTACATCTACCTAAGGACAGTAGAGGAGAGGTCAGGGCATCTAACAAATCCTTAGGTTGAATCTTCAAGGGAAAATATATTTTAAAACAGTTTTATTGTTATTGAGATATTAGTATCATATCATCATGCTACTTGTCTTTGGAGCAATAACTGGCTAAAATTGGCTCCATTGTTTTCGTA
Source organism: Melanotaenia duboulayi (assembly GCA_026261665.1). NCBI lineage: Eukaryota > Metazoa > Chordata > Actinopteri > Atheriniformes > Melanotaeniidae > Melanotaenia > Melanotaenia duboulayi. Next base: position 6,441,706 of record CM047991.1, on the reverse strand, counting down.
TGAAACCGCATACTTCAAGAGCAGCTAAATTGAATAGATTAAGAATTTTGTTTCTGGCAATATAGCGTTGAAACACATTTTTTTGGGTGAGAAATTACATTATATATAAATAATTATGATAAATTTTTTTAGTTGGTAAGGAAATGTATGCTCATGACATTAGTATTTCCTAAAAACTGGTTACAGCCCTTTAAATGTACAATAAATGGCAGATTGTTCTAAAATTAGTGCTTTAGGGCTGAGTTTTGGCTTGCTTTTCAATTTCTTTTTAGCCTCATCACACATTTGCTGCTGCAATCACACAAGCAGGATGGAAGTAAATGCGGGAAGGTACAAATCAATTGATTCCTTTTCACAACTTCCATAAATAACAAGTCAGACACCTTCACTGTCACATTGTGAAGATGTATAAATTATATTTACAGCTAAATCGATAGGATTTTGTTGTGAGACTCGAAACATTTATGTTTCCTGGATATCAATTTGTACCATAATAGCTTCCAATAGAGGCCCCTCCAGCACAAACGACAATGATAAATTTGGAACAAAATCCCTCCCTCCATGTTCTGTCACCCACAAATTACTGACACTTTGTCTGCTGTCAGAAGACCTTCTTCTGTATGTTAGATGGCCATGTTGTACAGAAAGAAGGATAACATGAAGCAAAGGCATATTATATAATCGTACTAAAGCTTTTAAAGCTTGTTGACTGACATCTTCTCTTTCATGCTCAGTCTCAGATGGATTTAAGTTGGGCTTATAGATTCTGTAAAGCAACTATGTTGCTGTTTTGTCAATAAACTGTTGCACAGACAAAAGCTTTATTGATTTATAATTAAATGATAAATTTGCTAAAAGTAGTTTAAGCAAACAGGAAGCTAAACTGATCAGAATGGGTAAAGTCAAAACGTCTAAAGAAATAATACAGAAATAGAAAGTAAGCTTGGTATCATCTGCCTTTAAACATTTGGATCTTGTGCTTGTCTGCCAGCAGCAAGGTGACATTATATTCATAATCTGCATCGTGGACTCCCGTGTGGCGGAAAGCTCCGGCCAAAAGATTCTCCTCCCAGTAGTGGTGCCAGTTTCCAAACTGGTCTGCACCATATCCAAACACACTGACCTAAAGCAGACAAGGTTAATAAAAGCAATGATTAAAACCATCACAGTGAAACATTGCCTACATAAGTTTTATAGCTTTGCTTCAGAGCCACATTATTTAAACTGATTATTTTTCATAACCTGTCACAGTTGCTCTGAAAATGCACAGCAAGAAAACAGCAGAGCTTTCCTTGTAAAGCTCCATGAGTCCACTTGGCTGAGGAATTTCAGTAGCTTTATTTTTTCAAAGTTGTTCATGGTACTTATTGGTGTAGTCTAGCTTACCTCGTCACATATGTGGATGGCAAACAGCAAGCTTAGGAAGCCTGTAGAAGGATATCGTCCATGACCATCAAGCCAGGACTCATAGGCGTATTTCAAAAATGTTGGACTGTAGATCAACACCTGCAAAAAAATGTCAAACAATTTCTACTTTTTTTGGAATATATAAAAATAACATAAAGCTACTATAATCTTTGGGTGAGCTAGTCAAAAGGTGTAGCAGCATTTAGAAGAAAAGCATGAACACAAAATTTTACAGATTTGCAAACACATCATAATTAAACAACCATCCCAGACACAAAGATCATTTCATGGCTATTTCCAGCAAATTCATGGAAAATTAACTCTCTGAAATCATTATATTTGCCACAATACAAAAGAAAATAAAACCTATTTTTCACTTAATAACACAACTCAGTGTTTTCTTTAGAAAATGACTGACTTGACCAACCTGAATTGTCACAGAAAGAACATCTCTACACAGTGCAGTCAAAGAGCTTTCCCTTTCTAGATCAAAGCGATGTAATCACAGCAGGACCCTGCTCAGCTATAACTCAGAGTCCTCCAGGGTACGGATCCAGTAGAAAGGACAATTCTCATTACTATTCATTTAATGACAAAACTGCTATGGAGGTTTTTCTGACATGTAACATACATTGTCTTACCAGCTGACATTCTGAAGGTTTTACTAGGAATCTGGATGTTGCAGTAATTTGCGTTATCACATTAAACTTCTCTGGATTATCTCCGGAACATTTCAGAACTCTAGTGCATCAGTGAAAGCAGTTTCAGTGTTTCCGTGGTGATGTATCTGAGCGCATACTGAAGCAGGCCCATTTCACATCACTTACTGCCCCCTTTTCTCCTACTGAATTCTCACCCATTTTCTACTTTCACACATGACACCAACGCAAAATAAAAGCACATCAGCCCTGGTTCTTGGAGTTGGGCCTAACTAGCTTTAGTTAATTGGCATTCAATCAGTACGTAGCATCAGCTCCAAAGGCTCTGCATTGTTAGCTTTTTGGAGGGCTGCACATATGTCTGTTTGCAATGAAAAAAGAAATAAATCCTTCAGTCTGCAGGTGCTGAGAGTTATGCATATGGATAAATATGCTATAGTAAAAACTGGCTCTTAGGAGGTATGGACTATGTTAGAAAAAAATCTGAGATTTTGGGTGAATTCACGTCAGGACTTAATTTGACTGGGAGGTAAATCCTTTGGTTTTGTTTACTTTCACACTGCACTTTATTCAGGCAGACCAAACTGCCTGCACCAGCACGCAATTATAACAACTGCTTGCTGGTGGTGGTACTCCCCGAAACAACCACTGACCAAGAAGAAAAAAAAGACAGATGAAAAGGGAAAACCCAGCTCATCGATTAGCCAGGACCAAAACAGAACCACTCGCTTCCAACATTCTCTATGGAAGATCATTGTAAAAAATATGTGAATGAAAGCAGCTTTATTGGGAAATTATTTTTACAAATACACACTATATGCGAGCAGAGGTGTAAAGATTCCCTGGTACGAAGCAGAAGGAAAATGTGACGTAAAATGCATGAAAAAAGAATCTGCAACATGCTTCAATATGTTGCAAACACCCATTAAACTGCATGTGGCAAGATAAGACACAAGTTAATTAATGTCTATTATTTCACAATTTAATGTTCAACAATCACATGGATTGAGAGAGTGTGTTTTTATGACACACCTTATCTTAACACTTCTGGCCTAAAGGCTGTTGATTAAAACTCACCTTATCTTTGTTTGCCTTTATCCTGGACATAACAGGTAAATAAGTGCTGTAACACAAGAAAAGAAGTTATTTTTTTATTTATTTATTTTTTATCCAACAACTCATAATCACAATTTAAGCTTATCTGATTTAAATTAAATTTGACTGATGATGCTAAAAGTAAAAGATTGTGAAGTCAAGCTAACCGTTGCTTTTTAAAAAAATTCCCATTGCATTTGCATTTCTTGCATTTTGTGCCATTCATCACATGAGAGCATCTGGTTTGAAGCTGTCAGTGAAGACACTGAATATTTAAATAGAAGTGTGCAGCCCCTCTGAGGAGCCATTATTCAGTTGGCACGAAAAGTGTCTTTAGAAGCACCTTCGAACTGCTGTGAGGAGAACATATGGGGGCAATGCAATGTGTAAAATGACACCAGATATTTTATTTGTTTACTATTTTCCTGATTAAAAAGATAGAAATAGAAATGACAAGCATTTCCCAGTCCTGATCTTTCATAGATAAGAAAAAAAAAGTCAGTAAATTCACAGCCAGTCAGTTCAGATCTCATGGCTGTTGGGCTAAAGCTGACATTACTGCCAATAAAGTTTAAACCTAATGATGCAGAATTATTGCTTTGGCAGGAGGACAACTGCACATTTATAGGCAACATTTGCTTGGATACTTTCTATCCAACATGTTGGCATGGTTGAATTATTGGTTGTGGCATTAATTGGCAATGGCTCAATTCTTTCCTCGACATCCAGTAATACAGCTAATGACTACGGGTCAGTGAGAATAAAGCTGCTGAAGTTGAAATTTACTGAAAAATTAAAACAGTTATTAGCCTTGCGACAGCAACGTGACAAATAGCATCACTGTGTAAATGAATCTGGGAGTGGAGCACACGCAGCATGCATAATAATGTCAAAACAGCTTTTAAATTACTAGAAAAATGTGGCAAAGTGGTTAAAAAGACAGCGTTCCTCACATCCAAGAGAAATCATTTGATGACATTCTGAGGAAACAATAATATACACACATACATCGCTACAACGTGTCATATAAACTTGAGATATTTTGTTGCATCACATCTCTACATTATGAACAAAATTCTCTATGAGATTTGCTTTCCTACAGTCACAGTTGAACACAGAAACGTACAAAAAAAGAGTTAAAATTCATATAAATTGATAAATATATTTTCAAAATGCGTAAAATTAATCTGAAAGTGGTGCATATATTTGTAACTTTTTAAATAAAATAATGACAAAATTTACAGTGTATTTTAATAAGCATAAATTCAAGCAATATATTTATATACTGTATATGCATTAAGCATACATTATCAAATGCTAATCGTTCTGTACTCACGCTGAACACAATGTTTTTTAACATGTCAACAATGAACACATGTCTTCAATAGTATGTTCTCTAAAGCAACGATTCTCAAACTTTTTAAGCTACGACCCACATGATAATATATGTTGGGGTCCGCAAACCCCCCCAACGACTAAGTGGTTAATTATGTGATATATCATATGGGTCATCTTGTGGTCATCTTCTAAATGTAAGAGATGAAACTA
>CM047991.1:6399206-6411374 GCA_026261665.1 Melanotaenia duboulayi | reverse complement strand
AGTTTGGGTTGTTCAAAACTTTTGAGAAGTATCCGGATAACTTTGATCCAAAAAAACCGGATAATCCTGATCCCAACGGATTTCAGGAAGAACATGCGGTAACAGCTAAATAATAGAACTTTTTTTGCTTATNCTGATCAAATAATAGAACTTTTTTTTCAGCGCATATGCTTATATTTGTAATTTGCACCTGACTAGTTTAACCATTACCGTGATAAAGTGGTTGACATAGGGACAAGCTCCTATTAAGCCTGTTGGGGTAGTAAAATAAAATGGTAAAAAAAAACAAAAAAACATGACAAACAAATCCAATAACAAACACAAATAAAATATAAAATTCTTGTTATTTATCATTGCATAATCAGTAAAGAACCTGTAAAAAGATACATTTCTAACGACTGCATCCCTCCACACACCCCGTCCACCCGTCATTCTGACAGAATGACAGAGGTTGGGCCGCTACCTCAACACGGGGCATCATTAACTTTGTCAGAGAGCAGGAGATTCCGCCTGGTCGTAATGTTACGCAGGACAAACAATACATGCACGTATTATGTTACATGCTCCCGGTGGTTCCACTCAAAAACTGTTGTTCTTCTCATGGCCGGCAGCGCACATTGATTTACATGTTGGAAATCCAGATTTTGTGATCCTGAAAAACGGGATTTTGGATCAGGGTGATCCAATCCTATTTTGCTTAGAACAACCGGATACGTGATCTAGAAAAAATGGATTATGAAATCCGGGTAGCTTTTATGCGGATTAAATGTTTTGAACAACCGGCCGGTGGACATGATGAGAGACCTGCTGCTGTGTCTGAAACTGAGGACCATGTGGTTCATGATGTAAATCTTTGCTCATACTGATGTTACAATATTAGGTGCTGCTCACCTCTCTCTTTATAAGAAATCAAAAAGAAGCTGCTGCCCTTCACATTCTCTTATCCTGTTTTTTTCTCTCCCTTTTTTTGTTGTCTAGACGTCACTTAAATTGGGAAATACATGACTTTCTCCTCTGGCTGTGTCTGTGGGGTGAACACTGGTGCAAGTGTGTACCATTATTGGAAGCATTTTTTCTGTTTGAGCCAGTGTTAGATAAAAAGTTAATGATATTCCTGCTCAGAACTCGCTTGTTTACAACCAGAGAGATTACCTGAGGGCTCCAACTTCTCATGCTATCGTCAAAAAAATAACATAAAACTACTTTATTCATACCCTGAAGGAAACTGTAAAGCAAATCAAAGCCTTAGCATCTCTTCTCAGCACATGCAAAAATAAGACATTTAACTAATATTGTCAAAATAGGTAAATATCACAGCAAAAGAGAGCTGCTGACCTTATGATGAAATCACTGGAGTCGATAAGTTCCCCGTAATGGGACCCCCTCAGGTTCCCAGAGTTTCCCACCACAGAACAGCTCCTGCAGCGCTCAGGACTGGCGTCCATGTAAAGCTCCTCATCAGGGACGACTTGGAACAGTTCCTCCACCACTTCGCTGAAGTTGGCCGGCTGCGTTTCCGACTGCAACCACTGGAGACAAAGCAGAAACAGGCCTCAGAGAGCACCGTGGCCCCAGGACAACTTTAAGTAGAAGTGATATTACATGAGCAGCAAAGCTGGAGACACTGAGCATATTTATGCTGAAACCTCAGGGACAGCTTAGCTCCATCTGTGGGGGCTCCTTCGGCTTGGCTTCTTTTTTCCTGGCTTTGAACTCAAAGGAGATGGCACCTAAAAGCAGTGAAGTGTGTGCACTGTGCTGACACGAACCGTGACACTCAACTGATTCACAAAGTTCTACTACAACGCCTCATGAGTTTTAAAGCAGAGTCTTAGTGAGTCATGGTTTCAATAAAATTTGGGAGACCTTTCCACAAACTCAGAAAGGACTGGGCTATATTTGTCGCAATTTATACGTTTGAATTGCACAGTGCCTGTGTTTCAAGCCAGTCAAGATCATTTCTCAAAGCAGACAATAATCTCTCCTTTACATAAATTACATTTGACAGTGCACCTTTTAAGCTTTGACAGCTCAGTGGAGTAAATATCCAGAGTACACGTGGGGGTCATGCCTTTGCCTTAGAGCAGAGTAGGCTGAACCATCTGGCGAGGCTGCGGTTGATATGTGACACCTCCCTCATCAGGCTCTCCGTTCGAAGCATTTTCCGAAATGAATACTGACAGGAGGCAACCTTGCAGTAATTTTTCTATTCTTGTCTGTAATTAGACTTCATGTGACGTGAATGTGGAAACAACTAAGGCGCTGGATGCCTTCCAGACAAACGTGGGGTAATTCTGTGATGTAATTAAATAAGAGGCTATCAGAGATTATTTTTACTGTAATCACGGAGTGCACAAACAGTACAGAATATGCTGATTTAGTTAAAGTAATAAAAAGCTGGTGGGAATTATCAGCATAGATAGCATGTTGGCATCAATTCTAATTTCCAGGAAAGCAGATTTAAACAAGCACTCCTTCATAAAACCCTTAACCAGACACTGGATCTATAAGCCCAGGTTTATTGTTTTTTGTTTTGTGTGTTTTATGATCCCTGCAGATAACTGCCCCGATGTAAGCGGCTTTATATCTATTGATATATTTCTAGTGGAGATAAAATGGAGTTTTATATGTGGAAACTTCAGTTAATAGCAGTAAAAGCCAGGCTTACCGTTTTCTTCCAAACAGCTGTCAGACGGTGACACAGCAATCATACAAGTGACAAAATTCATTTTGAAAGTGGACACAGGAGGTCCACCGCTGACCTTAGTCTCAGATGCTCAGTACACTGTAAAATCTAACAAGTTTGCTTCACTAGAAAAATGTGCAAACTTGCCTCAAAAAATCAAGTGACTCAGTACAATTAACTAGAATAATCTGAGTTTGCTGTAAGTAAATGAGGTTGAAAAAACTTGATGCGATTAATCACAAACAAGTTACAAATTCTTTTTATTTTTTACACACATGATGACTTAATGTTGTTGCTGCTTTGCAGCAGGAACCTTCGGGCGTGGTTTTTGCTATAAGGATACAGTGGGATAGGGTGGACTGTATAATTATGTAAATGCAAATATAAATAACTTAAATGCAAACTTTTTCTCGAGAAGTGTTTACTCAGTAGAGATCACACCTAGTGCAAACATTGCAGTGCAAACTTAACTTATAGTTTGTTTAAATGTTTAAACATTTTCTCAGGGATGCAAGTTTAGGTGTCCCAACAGTTTTCAGAACATAACCTTTCTATGACGACATGCTGTCATGTAGCGTTGAAACTCTTACTGGAAAAAAGGAAATAACTTGTAGATGGGTTGAAAGTATTTATTCTAAATTTTGTTTTCTCGCTATTATAATGTAATGCAGTTTTTTGTAATTTTGATGGAGAAAACAGTGTTTATTTTTGTTTGTTTTGTTCAAAGTATTTTGTGTTTAACTTTTACGTTTTACAGCATCTCACAGTTTACTGATTTGTTTTTATATTTGATTCTACAATTCTTTATATTATGTAAAAACAATGACGTTGGTCAGTGGAGACTCAGAAAATCATTCTTTACACTTGCTTTGAACAAATCTTTAAGAAACTAAATATCAAAAATTACCATAGTGAAAACTTCACAATCTGTCATGTCTGTCCACAGGCTAAAAAACAGAGAGACATTTTAACTTACTTTACATCTCACTTGTTTAAGTTTTACATTTCTAGAGTTGTTGCTTTTGCAACTTTTATTATCACTCTTTATTATGATGAAAAAGTTGAAGTACAGCAAATAAGGTAGAAAGAAAAAAAAAGATTGAAAAATGTGATTATTAGTTGTACCTAAATATTATGGTAAGTGCATATTATATTTTACTCTGAACCATAATAAATGGTTCAGTGCAAGTAAAATAAAGTGCAACTAAAAAAACGGTAGTTTCTATTTTAAACAAACTAGTGTAGTTTCTAGTCTATAGTCACCATCATATAAGGTTATACGTGGCGATAATAATAAATAGTAAGAAGAGGAAGAAGAAAGAATACAATGTGCCATAAAAATGTAAAAATACACTGTATTTTGAGAACACTGCCCAGAGCAAGATATTGTCTTTGCCAGTATGTGTCTATCTCACAGTATATCCTGCTGCCACCTCATCCCCAGGTAAGTGACACGTATTCACCTGTCGATGTTATGTAAAAGACAATGTGACTCATCCGTCCAGACCACCTACTTCCATTCCTTCAATGTGCTGTACTGAAACTCCTTTCCTATTGTGGGTTATTTTGGTAGTAAACAAGATTCAGCATGGGCACTCTGATCTGTATCTGCATTCAGCAATCCGCAATGCATCAAGGTTTTTTAGCAAAGCGTGCTAATGAAGTCCCTCTATGGGGTCTGACTACTGGCAAGCCTTTGCTGACAGTCACCATGTAAATCAGTAATGTACTGAGCCCCAGCTAAATGTCATTCTAAGAAGGTAATCTCCGTCATTCACTTCACCTGTCTGCAGCTTTGATGTTGTGAATGATGTATGCACACACAAACAAAATTTACATAAACAGTTTAAACAGTACATCAGCCATCGCTCTTCACCAAAGTCATGGTAACGGGGACTTGAATTGAGTATTTCCAGTCAGCTGTTAAATATTTCCTGTCAGTGTTAAATTGATTAGACAAATCATTTTCTATAATCAACAAGCACCTAGTGATCTGCTTACTGTTTTTTAAGAGAGGAATTAAAAGCAGAGAAATTTTCTGTTACGTACTTATTTTATACTATAATTACTTTAACTTGACCTCACTTCTAAAGCCTACATACTTGCACCCCTGTGTGCACAGGGGTTTTTATATTTTTAAATAAGTTTTATATACACTCACACACCCACACACACACACATATATATATAGCTGCAAGAACAAAAAAAAGGTTTGTTTTGGTCTTGTAAATTCATACTCCAGCTTCGTCTGCAACATGGTGGGGGTTACAGTGGTGGGTGTCTGTGTGTTTATGTGCAATGTACAATTGACCTCCGTGACTTCTCCGTGTTAACTACATACACCTTAATTGTCCGACCAATCACATTATATTTCTCAGAGCCACACAATAAGAAAGTCCTGCTTGGCTGATGTGTTAAGAACAAGCCGCAAGATTGTCTGCAAGAACAAAATGATATAATTTAGTTCTTGTGGCCTCAAGACAAAAGTTCTCGCATCTTGCAGAGCACGTATCAAGTTTTACTACTAAAACGTTCTGTTACTGCTGTATGCAGCGGTTACATATCAGAAACATCTCATAAATTCTCTAAATTCTGTTTTTATCATTATGACTTTTTATATTTGTTCTTTATTGTTATGAAGCATTTTGTGATTTTAAGCTGTAAAAAGTGCTATATAAATAATTTTTACTTACTACAAGAGGACGGAAGTTATTTTAAAAACAACAAAAAGCAGCAAGTAAAGTAACTCTGGACGGCTGACAGCACACAGCAAACAAAGCCGCCACCCAAGGTGATAAAATAAACAAAACGGATGAATGAATAAACACACAACGCTGACAAATAAACGGTATTCTTTGAATTTAAGAAACATCAAGAATCTCATAGAAAATAAAAAGGTATATAACCTGAAAGTGGACTATTTTTAGGGCGCCTCCCTAGAGTCTCAGGTCAATTTTCAGGGGAATTGGACTTCACTTACTTACTCCTTAATTCGAAGTCTGGCTATATACTACTTCCAAATATTCTGTATGTGGTTCAATGAAAAAAAAAAAAGTTATCGACATGTCAGGAAAAAACAAACTAATATTAGATTTTCAGTCACAATAACGGTAGGCTGTGAGACCCCAATAATTTGCTTTTATTGTATTGTCACGATCTCATACTCACACCTAAAAATCCTATAAATTTCTTGCCTTTTTTCATTTTTTATTTAAATCTTTATTTCTAGTCCACTGGACTAGAAATGTTCTTGTGAGTTCAGAAATCTGATCATTTTATATTATCTTGACACATGTTGGTGGGAGGGATGTCGCTTTGGTGTTAATGATCTTAAGACAGTAGATTCAGTTGCAAAATTAAGTTTCCTTAATTTTCTATATGAGCGTAATCCTGTCCAGGCTTGCAGGGGTCTGAAGTCTATCCAATTTCTATCAGATAAGAAGCTGGGTACAGAGTTATAACAGAATCCTATAACCACATGCCTTGAGTCTTACCTGCCACCACTTAAAGGTCTCATCAGAGAGAATGCTGTTCTCTCTGGTCATCAGAGGGTGGATGGACTGATTGAAGCGCTCAGCGAACCATGGGTCATCCTCCAGCTCTGCGATACATTGTTCACAGGCGCATGGGCCTTTGGAGAAAAAACTGTCTGAAAGCCGAAATGCATACTTGAAGAAATAGAGCGAGGGGTCTCGTAAAGTGTAGCTAAACAGGAATGTTGTAAAGGTAATGACACACAACAGGAGCGCAAAAGTCCTGAAAGTCCTTTGCGTGAGTAGAGACATTTCTTTTTCTCACAGTCAAAATTAGTTGGTAGGAAACTTTGGGAGTACAGCACACGAAAATAACATCACGATGAATTTAGAGTCTCAAAGAGGTGAGGAAAAAAGCAGTCCTTCCAACCACATGGTGCAAGTGGCTCACCCTGGCGTCCTTAGTTTTTACACAGCAGAGGATTTGGTACGTAAATGTCCTCAATGAAAGCCATACATGTAGTTTCTTTGCAGGTTCATCAACATCAGTGGATGGTAAATCCACTCTGTGTCTCTGTCTGTCCTGGTTAATCAGTTTAACTGGCTCCTCAGATGTTGACTTTGCAAGGTCATTGGCTGATGTGTCATCCACTCATTACTGATCCACCTAAAAGCAAATAAAAGGACATTTTTTAAACACGCATACTGGGTAAAGCTATGTTTTACATTTTGCACCAATAGTAAAGTTAATTCTCCAATTCTAAGTGTTCTAGCTGTACAGTACTAACAGTCCTACATGTAACATAACGTAAACGTAATTCATGTCTGGGGTTGCTGAGTTAATTTTTTTGCAGGACGGTCAAATTACACAGGATGTATCACAACCATTATCACATCTGAGTAGAGTTTTATATTATATTTTTATTATATATTACATTTGCTCAGCTTCAGCGCTGAACCTCCTGAGCCAAGTCTGCCGTCTGGTCAGCCACCAGCCCGACCTCCTGAACTTTGTCGTGGGGTCTGTTTTGGCCTGTTTAGATCACCTGGTCTGATTTCTCTTTCACTTCATCTGTTCCTCATTACTCCCTCTGTGTATATTTGCCCCTTGGTTTTCAGTTGTCTTTGTCATGCCCTTGTGTTTACCCATGTTCTGTCTTGGTTCCTGTTTTGAGTGCCAGAATAAACCTTGGTCAACAACATTGTAGTACAGTAGTGCTTTGCATGCAATATACTTACAATATATTCACAATATGTTCACAGTTAAAAGTAAAGGATAAAAAAAAATAAAAACATTTATTAAAAACTATTCCTTTAAAGGTGTTACATAACACTTTTATATCACTCTGACTGCGTCTGATGGAGCTCTTGGGCTACATCTGTCAAGGTGTAAAAAACCGCTTGTTTAAATACATTTACCGCAGAGCTACTATAGACCCTATAGAATTATTCAGAAACATGTTAGTAACAAAAATCCCAGAATAAAATGGAGAAACAGAAAGTGTTTTTTTTTGTCAGACCTTGGCTTTTCATGACTGGCAGACCTCCTGGGGTGTCATTTCCAGCATGAAAAGGCCACCTCTGCCTTTGTACGGGGCCTGGGTATCATTCTGATGTGCAGCTGTGTTTGGGATTCCAGTAATACTTCTATATTTAGGTAACAGCAGAGCCACACTGGAGATTAAATGATATCATCCCCACACAGAGTGAGAAAATATCTGAAAAATGAACCCCAGAAAACCCGCTACCTGCCCTTCGTTTTTCACAATTTGGGAGTGAGCCGTGAGTCCAGACGATTTGTGGGAAACTCTATTACTTGAGAGAAAGGCTGCAGGTTTTTCCTGATTAGAAATTGATCAGGTCATTCAAATTCCACCCTAGGGGGAAAGTAAAAGAGGATTGGGTTTAAGACTGACTGAGAAAGACTGCACAGCGACACAGCTTGCCTGTTGATGGAGCAGAAAAACAAACTGTACAGCTGTTTATCAGCTTCACTGACACAGGCCATTGCACAGGAAGGCTTATAAGTGATCCCGTTTTCTGTGTAAGGCTTTGTCAGTACACATTTGCATACAGCCCAAGGTTATTTATTGTCTAAGATAGTAAATTTGACAAAGGTACCAAGGGGACATCTACAGTATAATAGACATTTCAATGAACAAGAGACTGTTGACTCCACTCGGTTTGATCCCTCTGGTGTTCAGGGTCCAGCTAAATGGGAAAATATATTCTCAAACAGGTGGCGACTCCCCGCTTTTGACAACAAGCCGACCATCATCTTGTTCCCTGACCTTGTCCCACTGAAGGCTGGCAACTCTGCGCTGATCAAAGATTGCCAAGCTGAGACAGCAAAGCGTCTGTTCACACTTCAGAGATGAGAGCGAGAGGAGGTTTAGGAGACAGCAGGGAAAAAAGTGCACAAGCTGTGATTTTCGCCCTAATCTTCACTTTTGAGAAGTCATCAACTTTGCAGGGAGTAGTTATAGTAAAGTATTTCCAGTTTGTGTTCTGTGGAAATTGTTTTTCTCCCTGACTTACTTCTGCTACTTGTGAGCAATTTAAAAAAAATCAAATTCTGCAGTTTTGAAGGCTCCTATATATTCTTAGGGGAGGTATCTGTGCTGTGCTGGGAGTCCACACTTATTGAGTTGACCAAGCCGCTCAGTGTGGATTAACTTCCAAAACGAATGCAACAGCAACTGAACATGTCAGTGTCACATGTAAGCAGAGTCATTTCTACATAAAAGTCATAACACCATGTCAGACTCATATTAATTCAACGTTGTCATATTAAAGATGGAAGTTGCAACAACACAAGTAAAATATACAAAAATAAACTGAATTAAATTCTATTAAAACTTTACACAAGCACTAACGGACTACTTTATTAAGTCCACCTGTTTAATTGCTTGTTAACACAAATAAATAGTTAGCCAATCACATGGCAGCATCTCAGTGTATTTAGTAATGTGGACATGATCAAGGTGACTTGTTGAAGTTCAAACAAAGCATCAGACCGTCACTTCTCAAATTTGTGATGTTGTACATCCTTTCAGTTTTGTCCAATTACAGCCACTTTAATGCAACTTTGACAAATCTCAGTGCTTCTCTGCATGACCTGATACACATATGCCATCAAACGTACTTTTGCGTTTCTGATTAACAACCTGCAGATGTGTGATGGAAAAATGTGTCGCCTCTGCGGTGTGAAACTAACATTTTGCTCAACTGGTTGAACGACCANGTGTGATGGAAAAATGTGTCGCCTCTGCGACCGCCTCACATACAGAGACCATAGCCCCTTGAAGCAGCAAGAGCAAGATTCAACTCCTGGCTGGGGGCTTGTTGCTGCACGCCACCCCCTTTTTCACCCCTTCCACTTGTCACCACTACTGTTTAAGAATTGCAAATAGTGGTACAGCTTCTACTTAAAGAACTGTTATCACTTCTAGCCTGAAAAAAACGCAATGAACCACTAATATGACAGGTTATATAAAGACTGTCAAATATTTCATTCAGATTCTGTTCTTGTCATAGCTGACGGTGGATAAATATCCAGTGAAATGAGAGGGGAAATCAGTTATTCCTATCCTCAATTTCTCATAAACTGACTAGGAAATGAGTATTGAGCTGTTGCAGGCAGGAACAAAGAGGTGCTTCATAAGAATTATTTTTTTTGCTCAATGACACTGTGTACTCTTATGTATGGATGATTTTTAATGCGTGACATATAAAATAAATTGAAACATTAAATGTTGAGATGGTCTATAATACTAAATTACAACCATGTGTGACACATTAACTAACAGCCAGAGACATTTCCTGTATGCATCATGTTGCATAGAATATCTACCACACTAGCTGGCTAACAGCAGTTCATATGTAAATTTATTCTGTATCTTACACAAGTGAGGTGAATGACATGTATGTAGCCTCCAGTCTGCCCTCAGTCCAACACAAGATGACAACAATGCTTAACACAATATGATTTTAACCACTTTTCATGATGCTGAGAGACACATGAGTAAATGAAACAGGAATTGGGTTGAAGCTCTTGGGAAGCAACCACAGCACTGCAGGACGACCAGGAGAACACACAGATGAGGGTTTGTTTGATTTGCCTTAACACTCTCTTCCTGCATACATATTATAATGTTATGCTTCCATCATGCATGTATANTGCATACATATTATAATGTTATGCTTCCAGCACACCATCATGCATGTACGCTTTTAAGTCATTTCGACACTATTGCAGCATCTACCTGTGTTTCTAAAGTACATTACGCAACCTTCAGTCATTACTAAAACAAAAATATGTTCATTATATTGAAAAAAAATATCTGTGCTATCTAATAGAAACAGCTGTATCCTCTCTTAGTTGTGTTTGTATTGAGCTTCTGTTCCACTAATGATCAGGATCATAGCCCAAACATTTAAGAGGCACTTCAGTGGTAAAAATCCTAGATATCCATCGATATCCTAAAATATATTATTAAAATGCAGGATTCTGTAAAAAAAAGTTTTATTTTATTGTATTGTGTCACATTTTATGTGTTTTTAAAAAATGAGAACACATTCCCCTGTTTGTGAGGAGAGCAAACACCTTGACAGGTGACAGCGGAAAAAGTCGAAACTTTTTTTATGACTGAGTCTGCATCCTGCATCTGTCATTGTTAGTGACCCCATTGTGTAGCCAGAGTGGCCTCTTAAAATGAATGATGGGACTCTCTTTTCATTGAGGGCGAAAGCCGTTCTAAACATGGCATAAAGAGGAAAAACTTACATAATGGAAATCTCAGTCTGAATGACAAACAGCCATTACTGTCACAGACAGAAAAACGTCTGCAGGCATATATTTCATTTCTGAAAAACAGATTGAGGGTCACCAAATGTAAAACCTAAGCAGCTTAATGGCTCAATTTCTTAACATGAAGGGTATAATGATGGTGCAATAAGTAAGAGAACCTGAATCACAGCCATCAACAACATTCAGGATCTGACACAGAAGCAGGCTGGATGAATAAGAGGAGATTTTAAAGGCAACTGAGACAAAATCCAGAGGGATTTTCTGTGAAATCTCGGCTCTATAACTAATAATATCACTAGCGGCATTAAAAAAAAAAAAAAAAAAAAAAAGGAAAAAAGCACCATACTTTACATTTGATGGGATTACATCTCTGAGTGTCAACGCTTTACTCTCTAACTTTGATGGAAAGAATTTCATTTGAACAGATATTGAGTCCCAGCTCAGTGCCTTATGTTAATGGAAAGGGAGGGGTGCTTATGTTTCCTGCTCAGCTGCAAAAAGAGGATTCCAGGTGCAATGAGGGTAGAAAGGTGTGGGCGAAGTCTGCTGACATGACCTGAATTAAAGAAACATCTCAGTGGTCAGATCACAAATTGCTTTGTAATGCGAGGAAACAGAAGATAGCTTTTCTTTAAAAAAAAAAAAAAAAAAAAAAAACTAAGCACAACATATTACTATTGCTTATGCGGCCTTCAAAATGCAAGCATGCAAATTCCAGTCTTTTTTTTAAAGTTATGCTATTACTGGAAAATTACAGGGTTCTCACAAGGCTGGAAATATTATATGGCCCCCTGACATTACGCCACCCTTTTAAAATTCAGTGAATCAAGCAGGAGTTGCTAAATGCATGCAAAATACGGCAATTTATCAAGCGCCTGACATTTTAAAGTTGAAAACATTTGTAGCACAACAACAATGTGTCATGTGTGCATTTTAATATTGTATGGGGAACATGCTTTTCAAGCTATTGATGTTCACAGGGTCTGAATGAAATTTGTGATGCATTGTCACAGAGGTTATCAAAACAAAATTTGTACATTGTAGTCAATCCCACTTACACAATTTTGTTGTTTTATACTAATACAGCACCATTGATCTACAGCTAGAAAATCCAAGAATTATTTTTTTTTTATTTTTGTGCACACATCCATTAATGTTTCCACTGGAAACATCACTGGAAGCTTAGCTAAGCTTATTAC
>CM047991.1:6360635-6399137 GCA_026261665.1 Melanotaenia duboulayi | reverse complement strand
TTATAAAATAATAGAAACATATAAAACAGTTAATTTCTTGGACCAGAATCAGAAACTTCTTGGAGCCTTGTCAACTGCCATTGCGGTGAAAATGCTAAAATGTACTTTAAGTCACTCCTTTACATCTGCTTATTATTGTTGTTCTCTCTGTGCCAACACACACTGCATACTGACATAACCATATTCATAAAATAACAATTTTCATTATATATATATAATTATTTTTATTTTTCTTCTATCACATGGCAAGGCAGGTTTGAAATTGTGACTTTAGAGAGTTATGGCGAATTCCTACCAGGATAACTCGGGTGACCCGGTTCAATTAGGCAGGGAATTCTGAAAATTTTAACACCTTTGTTGGCTTGGTTGCTTTCACACTGTGCTTTACTCAAGCGGACCAAACCGTCTCAACCATGTCACGCAGTTACAACAGCCAGGATAGTCTGTGGCACTCAGATCGACTGGGTGGGGAATTCTAAAATTGTTGGTTTTGGATAGTTTTCACACAGCACTCGACCATGTCACATGGTTACAACAGCGGCTCGCTAGGGGGTTGCATTAGCCAAGATGACCGCTGACCAAGAAGAAAGAAGGGAAAAATCTGGTTCCTTGATTAGCCAGAGCCAAAACCGTCTCCTTCATTACCACTAAACGATGGAGCAACAAGAAAGACCTCTGGTTTTCAAGCTGAACAGAATCAGCTTCTTAAGTCCGCACCACAATTTGAATGCACATCCACTATACTCCAAACGGACTAGACTATCTCTAGAAGTGGACCAAACAGTGCCAGTGTGTGAATGTACCCTTAGCTTAAGACAGTCACTCGTCATTGAAAAAAGTCCTAAACAGCTACATCTATTAACCAAATCCTCAAGTTAGCAAAAGTGAGTCAAGGCTACCATGGAGCCTAAACAGTGGATGTCTTTGTGCCAGGCTAAGTTAACTGCAAGTGTTATGATTAATCAAAATAGCATCANGAGTCAAGGCTACCATGGAGCCTAAACAGAGGATGCCTTTGTGCCAGGCTAAGCTAACTGCAAGTTTTATGATTAATCAAAATAGCCATCAAAATAGCATATATTTCCCACTTTTAAGTCTTCACCAAAAGATCAATAATCTTCTTTATCTTCAGTCGAAATAACTGTCATGAGGCAAATGTAAATTAGAAATTACTGTGGTTAGTTTACATTTTTGTTGACAACAACAACATATAAACACACTACTCCTATTCTGTCAGCCTAGAGTTTGAGCATCTGCTTCTACAGTATCAGAAACAATAGCAATAAAGCAAACAGTAAACCCATCACAGCATGAGTCAACAAGCTTAAAATAAGCTGTCTTTCCTTCTTTGGAGAAATTCCTGTGAAAACAAGCATCCCACAGCTGCATGGCCACAGTAGAAGCCTGTCTTTGTTCTTGTTTCTACTTAGATTTTGATTTATGTAAGTAGTGACATTTGCCTGATTACCTTAGAGTAACATTTGTTTCCATGCTTCTTTAGTGATAGTCTTCTGCATTTAAAATAACTCTGGTGAACCTCATTTTTTTCCCTGCAGCCACAGATTATTTATCTAATTTTATTATCATGAAATTACATTATCTACTCATTTAGACTTTCTCTCATCCACTGATTACTGCAGAAACTCATTTGTCACGTCCTTCATACCCAACCATGTGTTTGTGATTGCCTGAGGTAATAAAGTTTTTCCCGGTGTGTTGACTCCCTGTGAAGCTGCCTTATTCACTTCAGCCTTCTGTCGCTGAGTGCAAACACAATGCACTGCTGTTTGTGATAAACCTTCACACTATGTTTCAGAGTAATTCCCTCAGCTCAGCTTTACCGTTGCAAATGCTTTAATATTTTTTTTTCCTCTGTTTGCCCCTATAAGTGAATGTTTTGGATAAACCAGCTGAACCCCTTTTATCTGACAGCATCCCACTCTTTCTGTGTTTTTTTTATATAATCATCAGACTTGAATGTTTTTTATTTTCGTTTTTAATGGCCAAACCAATCCTTAAAGTTTCTATGTCTACCCAATATCTGAAATCCTCTTTAGGTTTTAAAACCTTTGGATATTTGAACATTTCCATTTCATTAAAACTGACATTTGTAATGTTTATGCAAAGAAAAAGAGTAAGAAATGACTGACCCTCTGTAAGATAAATAAAAGCTAGAACTTATTTTATTCCATTACAGCCTGTTGCAGGTATCAAATCTCACATAAATAAAGCCCTTCGCTAAGGCTGAAAATAATTGTGATTTTAAGGATGACAATCTGATAGTCATACCTCAAACAAATATCACATTTATGGTTAATTTAGCTGTTAGTTTTATCAGCACCATGCTCAACTGAATATCAGTTTCTTTTGCATATTGTCACTTTTCTTTTTTTAATCACAAACTTTTCCATGCCAAGAGCCAAAACTCCCACGCTAGCGTTTTGGTCTGAACAGATTATTTGCAGTTAAACATAAGCAGATGGCATCATTTTTAACTCATGATATTTATTAGAGGCAGACAGATAACAAAAGACAGAAATTAGTTTTATCCTAAATTAACAAAGAGCTGTTTTTTTTTTGTTTTGTTTGTTTTTGTAAATATAACTCTTCTTCTCATAGGCAGGATTATTTTTGTGCATTTTACTACTGTGCATGTGATCTCATACCCATCCATCAATTATCCACTGCTTATCTGGGGTCGGGTTGCTGGATCTAACGGGAACTGTTCAACCTCGCTCACCAGCTCAGGCTGCATCCCTGCCAGAGAGGTGACGTTTCATGTCCCTTGGGCTAACTTCTGCAGCCGAGGATCCGGTCACTACCTGACACCGCCCAACTTACATCGCACCAAACCTTCATGGCCCCTCCCGAGGTTGGTGAGCCCACAGGAGGGGGCTTATGTCACCCTTTCGGCCGAGTCCAACCTGCAGAAGCAGTGACCTGCATACGAACTAGGAAACTTGGCTCCAGACCTACAGACCTGTTAGTCATTAATGACTCTACCAGGAGCATGAAACCCCAAAGAACATAGTTCCTAAGATCAGTGGGACACACAAACTCTCCACCATGATAAGGTGGTGGTGCAGAGAGGGGATGATCTAATACCTTATTGTAGATAAACTAAAATCAACAAAGCTTCTTGGCAAATAGCAGAAAGCCTGCTTATTTCTCTTGCTACATTTGAAAGGAATATTAAGTTTGATGGATGAGTAGCTGAGTTTAACATGTAGGTTCTGCCCATGAAAAACTTGCCAAATCTTCTCTGCTGATGCCAAACAGCCGATTCTGCTGATGACTCTTGTTTTCAGCTCCTGGTACTCCACATGCTAACAATCAGGTGCCTGTTATGAATCGTACTACACCGTTCAGTTGGGATTGCCAAACTGTGGAGGAGAAACAAAGAACACTATGCTGACTGTTGGACTGATAAGCTAACAGTTGTTGGGGGAGGTAGTGTGGTGGTGTGGTGTAGCATCTCCCTCACTAGAAAAACAAGGTTTGTCATCAATGGAGGCAATCTCAATGCAGAGAGATACTGACATGAGATTTTTGCCACCAGTGCCAATCCTATATTTCCACAGTCGGGGACCTACAAGATGACAATGCTCACCCCACAGAAAAGGTATATCAGAGACTACATCCAGAGCAAAGAGGACGCGATGGCCTGCCTACAGTCCTGAGCTAAACCCCACTAAACACTTGTGGGATCAGCTTGGAAGTGCTGTTTATGCCAGAGACATCAACACAACCAAATTGGCTGATTGGTGAGAAATGCTGGTGGAAGAATGAGATGCCACCCCACAGCAGTGTGTGACCAAGCTGGTGACCAGCATGAATAGGAGGTGCCATAATGTTGTGGCTGTGTATGGTTCTCCCACATGCTACTGAGGTCCTGTTTCTTTAATTAATACATTGTTAAATTACCAATATGTCTTTTTTTTTTTCAAATTCAGTCGTCCAATAAATGACACCGAACAAAAATCAATAGCAGAATAAGCTGTTTCCCATATTTGGTTAGTTTTTATGGGGACAACCCACATAGTCAACTCTTCTGCTCGTCCCATGAATGGATTTTCCTGACAAATGCGGCCCCCATTTAGAAGGGGGAAAAAAAACAAGCTTTCCAGTGCTATAAGATGTATTTCCAAGAAGCATTGTTACAACAAAGAAATAATCCACCAAACACAAATTTCCTCACTTTTTTGTGGTTAGTTTATATTCTGCTGTTGTTAGAGAGAATGACTTTAGTATTATGAGCACTACACATACAGATATGAAGACTGAACCATGAGAAATAATTCAGCCCTGCTTTATGCATTTTTTACCCAGGAATGACAAAATACATAAATATGGAAATGAAACCTACAACATTATTTACCACACACGATATGAGGTTCACTGGCACAGTTTGTACAAAGCGATTGCTCTTCCCAGCTCAGCGTAAGCCAGATGATGGCTCTCAGATTGGAAAAGCTGCAGGTGGAGTAAAACCACACTTTGTTAGAGGGAGCTGCAGATCAGCTCTTCCTTGAAAATGGACTTTGAAGTTTACCCCCAAATGAAAAAATCTCCAACCATTTTGCATGCATTCAAATGGTTTTCCTTGCACTTTGGCTGATAGCACGGTGGAGAGACTGAAAAGCAGCTCTGATTATTTATGTGGGCTGTCAAGCTCATTCTCTGTCCAGAAAGAGACGTCTGTCTCATTAATCATTAACAAAGCAAATGTGGGAGGATGTACGATGCCTCTGATGGAATGAAATGGGAATTTGCCACCACTAAATGCACGTTCCCATTATAGCCTGGAACCCCCTCCTCCCAAACCTCCGGCTTTCCCATGTTTCTATCTCTATTTTTAATGATGGCCTTTTGCAAGCAGACAAATGTTTTTTACTACTAATACTGATAGCTCGGTGCAGCCTGGATGAGAATGTAAAACAGGCTTGAGTATTAATGTATTTTGTCCACAAACCTCTCCATCCAAAACGCAATGTCTGCCCTAGAAATCATAAGCAAGGTTTGGGAAAAGATATGGAAGCCTAAAGTGAACTAAACCTGTCCAGTTTTGTTGACATAAAAATGCCTGCCATGATAGCGATCATTCTCTGTCTTATATTTTTGATCAAAGAAGGCTTAAAGCTCAAGGACACATTTTCTTCTTTATGTGACACTATGAGGCACAGAAGAAGATCAGAAGGCAAGGCAGCATGTTTACTGAAGATGAATGCACATGGCAAAACGGCTTACAGTATGCAAGCATTCCCTGTGGATTTCAAAGATTTGGCACACATGTAAGTATAATTCAAACAGCATGCAAGTCGTCCTTTTCAGCTGAATGGCACAAGGACACACTATTCATTGAATTCCTTACAATTCAGATATCCAGTGGGAAGTCACTACAGTGCAGCAACAAGGACAAGCTTTTAAACGAATATATTGAATGTTTGCGTTTAGATTCTCAGAGTTCAGTCTGTCTTTGAGCTTGTTATACGTTTATCTCTGCATCTAGAAAAAGTTAACCTGCACAAAAAATCAAAACAAAAGTAAACACAGTAGAAAATGGCAATGTCTTCCTAAAAGAAAACCACATTACCTCCAGTTGAATCAGAAGACAGCAGCTTAATTAATCTAAGAATAATTAATGTGCTTAGATGGTATTAATAGAGGGTTACGCAGGTAAATATCTCAGAAACCATCAGCTGATGTTGATAATTGACATCTCTATCAATGCTCAGAGCCAGGAGAATCCAGGGATAGCCCCCAAATTAACTTTAGAAACACCATGAGGATCAGGAAAGAAATGAAACCCAACATAATATATCACAGGCATTTTCACTATGAAAACCCATTCATCTTCATGGAATCTACCAGGGCCTTCATTAATCTTTCCAAACAGTCATAGGAGAACACATTAGGGGAGTTTTCTTTTAGGTGGGATACAATTTTTTGACCATAAAATAACAAAAGACATGAATTATGATTATTACAGTCTTTGTCCCACAGTGATGAGACACAGATCTTTGTAATCAGCAGAGCCTCTGCTTTCACATTACACCTTGTTTATGTGGTTAGATTAAAGTGGAGAAATAAGGAGAAGCGATAAAGTGGTGAGTGCTGTTCTCATGTTTTTGTTAACATTCCCATCTGTTGGCGTGTGAACAGTTTCATTTGGATGCCAGTGCTTGGTAGAATCTTTTAGCTGAATTTTCTTGTGACTTTTCTTTTTCTTGTGTCCTACATATTAGGTTCGGTGCCTCCCAGTGTGTGCAAAGACCTTCCGTACTGTACAGATCTGTTCCAAACAAGAAGAGGTTAACTAATTATTGAAGTTGGTAAGTGAATCTATAAAAATCACCCTGTAAGGAAGAAGATCGTCATGCAGTGTAACAGCCTTTGCTCACCAAGACTTTTTCAGATATGGCTGATAATAAAAAAGATTTATAGTTTCATATTTTACAAGTCATATTTACACAATGGCTCATAAGCTTTATTGTGTCATTAAAGTTTTCAGAACAGGTTAAATATTCTTCTTTGTTTTGCATACATTCAATCCATTTTGCAAGTAGTTTTGCAGTGTTGTGTAAAGCCGAAGTGACACAGAAACAGGTCACACAACTTCCCTGTGCGTAGAGTGCAATGACTATGGATTAAAACTTTTTAGGGTGAATATTACAACTGTGCCCAACCCTACTAATGTCTGGTCAACAGAAAGAAAAATGGAGGAATAAAATATTCAAATCTGTTTTATTTATTCATGTTACTTTATCAATGTGAATACAACAAAAATCCAAAAAGTCTTCAAAGCCAGGCCAAGTTATTGTGTGCAGTGGAAAATATCAATCAAATCAAATGTAAATAACACTTAGTAAAGTACAACCATTATGTCTGAATTAAATAATAGTTGCCTCATAACTGTGTTTGCTATGTTTATGAATTATAAAGCTCTAAACATTTTGAGTAAATACAGAAAGATGGATTGAGCTGGTTGGATAAAGCTGGACCAACAATATTTGTGGACACCTGGGTTCAGTAATTTAAAAAATAAATAAAATCAATATAGCCCAGTGTGAAGAGATGTCAGTAAATAATGAATTAAAGTTACAGGTTATTTACTACAAAAGACGTTTGCTGAGATGGGTCAGTTGGCAAAAAAAGCTATTTCAATTATTTTTAATGAGGATGTTTCACAGATACCTTGTGGTGAAGAGGGAGATGTGCTGAAAGGGGAGGCTGGTGATTTACTTGTCCATCTTCACTCCAATGGCCCTTCACCAATAGCCATGGGATTTGGATTGTGACTGAAAGAATAAGATTGCACATACAGATGAAATTAGCTTCATTCGGACAGTGGTAGAGCTTAGCCTTAAAAAGATAGTCTAAGAAACATAAGGATCCAAGGGAAAATTGGAGTTGAGTTGCTGTTCCTTGTATCAAAAGGAGTCAGTTGAGGTGGTTTCAGCATCTGATTAGGATGCCTCACGCTCTCCTCTCTTTGGAGGTTTTTCAAGGCTTACCAGCTAGGGAGAGACAATGTTAAAGACCCAGGAAATGTTGAATGATTATACATCCCTTCTAGCTTGGGTGCATCAGAAGCAAGGAGAATTACAGCAAATGGTAAAATGCCTATTAATTATCCTGATAGTTCCCTGGCAGATTTCAGTATGACAGGGGTTCAATTTGAAAACGAGTGTCCTGAAAACTTTAAGTCTCAGTTCATTATAATGCTGGTACTCATTCTGATGGTTATTAGTGGTACCCCATCTTGGGTCTGGGTTCCCCCCAAGGGGGGTCCCTCAGAGAGCACAGGGGTCCCTGAGGATTTGAACATTCAGAGCCATTGTAATTAATGTCCACACATTTCCCCTATTTTAAGAAAGAAAGGTCTACATGTTAATATGATTAACTTAATTTAACTTTGGCTTTATCGAAGGACAGAATACATTATTTATGGTGAGAATCTCACTTTTGAAAGCATAAAACAAAGTATGGTTTTAGCACAGGGTGGGGCAGTGGGTCCATGGCTTTTTGGTGTAGACACAAAGGGGGTCCCCAAGTAAAATTGGGATTGGGACCACTGACCTAGATGACCCCTCTTATAGTCTGGACTCTTCTAATATAATATCTAATATTGTGGACAGCTGTGAGATATCGGGGGGCTTCATAATAGGACCAGGACAAGCCCAAATAAGCAACTACACAACAAGCCCAAAAACCCGCAATTGACGATATTTGCAATAAAAACAGAAAAACCAGCCCAAAGTCACTGATAACAGGCAGATTTAGCAACTCTGCTGCCTTTCTCCAGTGCAGACGTCTTTATCCCTGCTTTGTTTTATCTAGCTGGCAGTTTACTGCCGTGCCGGGAGTGCATCACGTGCAGCTGGTCCNTTTGTTTTATCTAGCTGGCAGTTTACCGCTGCGCCGGGAGCCTCACACATTGATTGGCTGAGTGCATCACATGCAGCTGGTCTGCGTGTTTCCAGACCACTACCATGAAGACTGCAAAAGTTGCGGCAGTTAAAGTAAAAGCACCCTGTCAGATTTATATTTGAACTCCGGGTCCATATGGGACAGGCTCTGGGTCCAGATCTGGACCACAGTCCGCTTGTTAGTGACCCCTGGTATACAACATGCAACATAGACGGGTTGGATGCATACTTGTTCTTTTTTTTTCCAAAACAATACACCATCTGGCTACTTTTTGCATATTGCAGATTTTGCAATAGTACAATACAGCAAAGTGCAGTTTGGTCAGATCGGTACTTATTATTATAGTACATGGTTTGAAAAGAGCTCCTGTATTTCTTTAAAGATTTTGTCATAATGTACTTTGTGCTCAAAACTAATGGAATTAGGATGTTAGATGTCATTTATTATAGTCATGTATGCATGTACACAGGCTCGGGGGAGTCAGAGTCTCAAAAAGCACTTTATTGAAGAAAAAAGAACCAAAAAATTTAACATGTTCTGAAACCTACAATGACGCCAGCAAGGTAAAACGTAAGCACACGTTTGCATAATGCAACACTGTATCTTTAAATGTAGGGCAATGGACACCAACAAATATTGGTACACTGATTTCAACCTCTGATGCACCTTGCTTGGCACACTACAAAGTCTCTGCCATACAACACTGAGTGAGAGAAAACAAACAAAGCTTCTGTTGCAACAAAATATGATTCAACTTGTACTGCCAACAAATACAAACACTCTCAGGTATGGCAGATAGTTTATGAACTGTTCAACAGTCTGTCTCAGTGTTCAGATATATAATCTTGTCAGAGAGCTGACTGATTCCAGTTATGGTCATTCAGCCAAGTGACAGTCACAGCACATTCACAAACATCATATCATTGTCAATCAATACCAATATGTCAGAGATTCTTTGTTTGACCAGTGGTATTTCTTTCTTTCAAACCCCTTTCTAGCATGTCCCTCTTGAGCCCAATCATATATCCCTTCAGCCACTGACCTATAAGAGAATCAACACTTCAATGTACCCTTATATATATCTTTCATGCCTTTGATTGGATTTATTTTTTAAGTCACACTTTGACTCTGGAAGGGAGGCAGTCCTTTGTGACTTCTGCTCTAGTGTAGAGTTTTAGGATGTACAGGACTTTGATTTTCTACCAAAAACTGATATCCATTTTAATGCTCATTAATGCTCCCTTATCACATGTAAATAAGTACATCCATCGTCCACTGAACTGAATTGGATGAGCGCTAATTACCAGCCAGAAAGAAGCTAGGTTGACTTGGCTAGAAGTCTACGTAATACGGCTAGAAGGCAGAAGTCTAAGAAGGTAACAAACATATACTGAAAAGATTTTTCTTCAACAAATAGGGACACTTCTGCTAATTACAGGCCTAAAGATTTAGATTTAGATAAAAGGTTAGATTAAAGTGGTAACTTTTTTAAATGAAAATGTGCATACATTAGAGCTGTAGTACAGGACTGTATTTCCCCAATTCTGTGTCTTTAATATCAAAGTGAAGAACAAAGTCAAAAAAGAACTATCAAATGAACTTCATATTGTTATGAACAAAAACAGTTGTGGTCTATATATTCATATCTATTTAATAAAAGTATATAAAAACTCACTCATTCCTAGAGGAATACAAGGAATACCAGAGCTAACAGTGCTGTGCAGGGGGCAGAGTTTAACTGAAGCTGCACACTGTTCACAGTCGGCACCAAGTGATGGTTAAGTGCACTGTGTGTTGGCATTTTTGGGACACAGTGAACACTCTGGTGGTCTTCACATGCTGTGATCTGCCAGTGAGATGGAACAACCTCCTGTTATCTGTGAAAGTGTAGTGGTACTGTAGATTCACAAAATGTATTCAGCTAAGAATGAAAATGGCAATGCACATGTCACACTATGCATGCTTTTCTCTAAAACTTTGAATCAGGTCTTTACTGGTAAGGAGTTTCCTCATTTCTGTCATGAAAATGTGACATATCTGAGAAGGGTGGAGAAGAAAAAGAGAGGAAGAGACTTTTTTCATTAGTGTGACGGAGTTTCTTGAAAACTAGATAATGAAAACCATCCAGTGGTTAATTTTTGTTTGATGGCGCATTATCGTGGTATTTACCTCAATATTAATCATTTTCAAACTATATCATTAGAGGACCCAAACCTTTTTAAAAATGAGAGTGTTATCCTTTGGAGACACCTATATGCAGGGAACAGATGGACTTTTTTGGCAGGCTTTTCAGTTACACTGTGTGGGATTAAGACAGACTGTATTAAATAACCTGAACTTCCTCAGGACGAACAGCCAGCTCTGCCTGGTTTAATCTATTGCCACAGTGTTATCAGGCCTCAGCAGGTTGTTAATAATGTGAGTTTGCCCTCCGATTGGCCATAGGCCCCCCAACTAGAGCAGTCAGGACGAGTGCCGCCACGTAGAGTGTTGGATGGACTTTGAGCCTTCTGGTTCATTTCAACCCTGGCATGGTGGCAGAGGTGGAATAGACATTATTTTCTTTAATGAAGTCTATTGGGTGTTGCGTACCAGCACAAATTGGCATGTAACAATACACTGATCTACGTGAATACATAGATAGAGCTGTAATCCAACAGCATTAATAATACAAATGAAAAAAAAAAAATAAAACTTCAAAACTAATAATTTGCTTAAGAGACAAGATGTGAAATTGTTTAAATGAGCTTTTCTAACGAAGAAAATGTTTTATTTTAATGTGGCAGGGAAAATTCAAATATGTAAAGGTGAGGTAAGCAACTGTTATAAAGTTAACAAGATAAGTAGAATATAACAAGATAGTTGGTATAAGACTCAAATAAAACATGGTTCACCTTGTATCCTACTTCAGTGTCTTCAAATAGAAATTTATTATTTGAGTTGTGTTTTACTTTATGTGAACATTTTAAAGAAGCACTAAAGAACTTGGCAGATTTTCTCATAACGACGACAAATTCGGCTTCCACCCTGCATCACACCTGCACTGTGAGCACTCTTCAGACAGTAAAAGACAGATTCACAGTGTCTTATTTTTAGATATTCTGTCCTTTCTTTCTTTTTTTAAATTTTTTTGGGAAGCCAGGTTTTTACATAAACCTGGTGTCTCGCTGCGGCTGATCGTAGATAGCATTGGCTCAGTCACATACAACCCATCCAAATTTCTTGCAGATATATTAAAACTGCTCCCTCCAACAAGACACAGATCAGCACTGCAAAAATGCAAAACAAGTGGCACAAAAACTTAAAGACATCAAAGCTGCATTGAATGAAATACTAATATCACATGACGATGTATCATTATTCACCTAGACATGAGTCGCAGCAACACTAGAAATTGTACAGTGGTTAACCACAGACAAAAAAACTTTAAAAAAATGGACAAACTCATAGTACATGACATTATTAAACTTTTACAATTCTTTCCCACTTTCACATACTTTGAATTCTGCAAGACCACCTACCGACAGAAAAGAAGGGTTCAATATGGGGATCCATTATCAGCAATCTTGTGCAGGTTTTTCATTGAAGACCTTGAATAAAAAAGCAATAATCAGCACCTGAGCACTGCCGACCGATCATATGGAAAAGGTAAATGGACGACATTCCGGAAAAAGTAAAACAGGGACACACATAAGAAATTATGGATCACCTCAACACCAGAGATGCAATGGGACAGATAAGTTTATCACCCACAAAACTGATGAGAGCATAAAGATAAAGGTACACATAGAAACCAACACATACGGACCTACTGTATGGACACTTTAGAACACCCCATCACACATAACTGTATGACCGCGACAACATGGTAACAGAGGAGAAGGACAAAAAGGAGGAAAAACATCCAAGCCTCATTCACCAGCTGCCAGTACCTGAGATGGGTGATAGGGAAGGGATAACAAACAAAAAGATCACATCCAGGCAGCAAGAAAGAAAAGAAAAAGTAAAACAGAGAACAAAGGTGCGGACACTCTCTCTAATTCAGAGGTGTCACAGAGCAGTCAAAGGGTAATGAAGTATCACATCAGCACACCAGTCAAACCCTACGTACAATTCAACTAAAANCACACCAGTCAAACCCTACGTACAATTCAGACAACTACTTGTCTCCAGCCGGAAAATAAACTAGACCAAAATAACAAATGCATTTACAAAATCCCATGTCACTCCTGCAATAAAATATACATAGGGGAAACAGGACGAAAACACAGCACATGCAAAGAAGAAGATAAAAAAAGAAACCACAAAAAGACAGACAAAACTAATGAAACAAGTTCTACAGGAAAACATGAAATCGGCCATCACAGACCATTGCGAGCGGGACAATCATTTTATGGACTGGGAAAATGCCTGGGTCATCCGCACTGAAAACAACAGACACCAGAACTGGATTATGGAAGTGGTGGAGGTTAGGAAACGGGCCCAGACAACCATGAACCGGGACGAGGGGGCTTTCCTGATTACCCACATCTGAAACAACTGAAACAGCAGGCGGACAGCAAGAGTCTCTCAAATCTGGCAGGTCGACCACGCCCACGTGAACATCATCTTATAATTACGTCAGCGATACCGCGAATGAAGACGGAACGTATATGTCAGGTATATGCGACAGATGACGAGATAAAAAAGAAACTGAAGACTATAATAAAAGACTTATGTTGACTCTTGCCTTATCTCTTGTTCTCTTCTTTCCTCTCTTCTAATGTCTTCTTGTGTTTCTTTGTCGAATCAGCCACTGTGTGCGTTCAAATCGGCCGGTGTGTTTATATCCGTTTGCTAGCACGTGACGCGGTTCGTAAAGGAAGACTCGGTTGTGTCGTCAGATAAAAAAAAAAAGAAGTCTTTTTGTGCGGTTTCTCAGGCTTGGGATGAAGCTGACTACAAATGTACATGAGATGTCACTGTGCCATCAAACAAGTCTGAAACGTTTGAAGTTTTAAGGTCAAAAAGTTACATAGTGTGGCTTTAAGGCTCAATAAACAGATAATAGTCCAGTCTTTTTTTGTTGAAAGAGCAGATTATTATTATCATCATTTAAAGGTCTGACAGAGCTCAGTAATGAAATGATGAATTTCAGAGTTTAGCATATATATTTTTTTCTTTTTCTTAATTTTTACGTGTCAAAGATTTTCATGCATTTTTTCTTTTTAAATATTATTATGCTTATTAAACATAGTGAGCTGTAGCCTTAGAAACTATGTTACTTCATAAAATCAGCAGCCAGACAAAGAAAACACAAGATTAGCAAAAAAAAAACATGATTTAGATTTGATCTAAACTTTCTTTCAGGAATATGTATCAGCATATGAGAACAACCTTTGAGTTGTTTATCTGAAAAAATGTGATCATAGCCTTATTTCAATTAACCCTCAATTTTTATAGTTCATAAAAATATCACAGAAAGGATCCTAACAATGTCTACCACAAATCCCTGGAGTGGTGTAACATATTTTCCTTGTAGGATGCTTTAGGACGTTATGCTGGACTATTGCTGCATGGTATACCGTAAAAACTATTAATATTGATTCCATTAATTTTATAGTCAGTTGTGGTAGAACTACTTTTAACCACTGTAAAAACTACAGTGTAGTTTTAGTTAATACATTTGGATAATAGAATGTAAATTTGGTAGTTGACTGATAAAAACAAGCAAACAAATTGAAAAACATAAACATGCAATTAGAACCGGTAACCCACAATATCCTATGGCACTATCAAGATGCTCATTAAGGTAATTGTAAGTCATTCACAACACCAGGGATAGAGCATATAGAAAACTCAATAAGAAGTGGAGACAGGCTCTTACAAAGAGAGCCATTCTGGATATACACACTAAAAGCTTCACATTACCCAGGTTTAAATGGGGAACTAGACTTTTCTCCTTTTTTTGTAATGGTCTTGCGATTTAACTGATTCCTCTGTGGTTTCTTAAAGAAGTAAGGAATAATATCAATCTATTTATCAGTAGATATCTGTGCGATTATGGATGTATGTGTACATATCTCTTAAATCTTGTTATATCATGCAGTGTTAACCTGTTTTTATACCTGTGTATATCATTGGCAGGTCATGCGTACCATGTGACCATCTACCTGCCCACACAGAGCAGCTGCTGTTGATTGTCTAATTTTCAACAATTTTTCTAAAAAAGATTCTCACATGTTCCTTTTTCATATACAACCACTAACTGAAGATATTTGGCTTGCCCAAGTAACATTATTAACATCTTTTTGGAACTTAATTGCAATGGAAAATTGATCAAACTTTCTTAAATTGTACTGACCAATTATTTTATTAATTGATTTATTGAGAAATAACCAGCAGATTAACCATATTTAAAACATTATGGCATAGTAAATATAAATTTGACAAATAAAAAACAACATGTGCAATATTTCCCTTTAAAAAAACCAGAGTGATGAATTAGTGAAATGCATTGATAAACCATTTTAAACATATTAAATCATACTATTTTAAATAAGATATTTAAGCCAATAAAACCCGGGTAAATTAGTCCGTTTCTGTCATTTTTAAATTATAATAAACGGCTGGTAGTTGGAAGTGATTAAAACATGATCAAAACAGCAACTTTTTGCAGAGTTGTTGTTAGTGTTCTGAGTCTGAATAATAATATTCTGACATTGTTGTTTGCAACCAAGTTTTTGCTGTTACTGTCAAAAGGCCTTCATTAAAAGTCCAAGTAAGCCAGCAGACTCCCTGTTGTGTTTCTTCTGATTCTTCTTCCTCTTCACATTATTTTTCTCTGCTAAAATGATCTCTGCAGCAAAAAAATGTGGTCCTGCAAACATGAAACAAGTTATATTTTTAGTAAACTCATTCTTGAAGTTTGTTTTGCAGGTCAAGGCTAAAGCAAAAATTGGTTTATCTTTACCAGCCTTGTTTATTTTGTCACAACACATCCAAACAGATGCCTGGCAAAAGATACATGGACACAACATGTCTGTCATGTTTTGTTACCAGAAATTAGAAATGTTCACCTTGATGTATAGTGGATACCAGGGGTATGTATTATGTTGACCAGCAGAGATACCCTCACCGGTCACACTATTAGGTTCACCTTTGCTACAAATGGCTAATCAACCAATCACATGGCAGCAACTCAATGCATTCTGGCATACAGTTATAGTCAAGATGACTTGCTGAATTTCAAATTGCGGCCGGAGCAGAATGGGTAGACTGGTTGGAGATGACAGAAAAACAACATAAACTCAAATACCTGCTGTTTTCAACCAAGGTATGCAGATTACATCTGAAAGTAATCCAGCATATGTTGATGTGCAGCCAACAAATCTGCAGCAACTGTGTGATGCTATCATGTCAACATGGAGCAAAATCTCTGGAAGAATGTTTTTTTAATACCTTGTAAAATCTATGACAGGAAAAATCTTATTCTTGATGCACACTTAGCTTTGGATGGTAACTTCCAAGAATCTTCACAAAATCCAAATCTGAAGATCCAACTAACAAATAAGTTATAGCAGAATGTATTTT
This sequence comes from Melanotaenia duboulayi, assembly GCA_026261665.1. Taxonomy (NCBI): domain Eukaryota; kingdom Metazoa; phylum Chordata; class Actinopteri; order Atheriniformes; family Melanotaeniidae; genus Melanotaenia; species Melanotaenia duboulayi. The sequence continues at coordinate 6,383,135 of CM047991.1, read as the reverse complement.
AAGAGAATTAAACCTGTCATGTTTGCAAACACCCTGAAACCTGAAGAACTGAACCCAGAAGAGGTGCCCTGATGAGTTCACGTATTTGCAGTTATATCTAAAATAGCTTTGGGTCTAAAACTTTAAAACTATTTAGAATGTGTGTTGTTTTCATGACTTTCTCTCAGAACTAAAGTACTTTTTACATTCATCATAAACCATTAAAACATCAAAAAAATTGATTTAGCATCATCTACAAAAAATGTTGATTTTAAGTTGTAAGGAAATTTTACATATTTGTTACAATGCACTTTGTAATTTGAGCAGAAACCACAGACATAAAAAAAAAATCATAAGTAATAGACACAAGACCAGGCGAGCTGCCTCCAGGGATTGTTTCTCCAAAAAGTTACAAGGGTAAGAGCTTCCTGAGCATGTGTTATTATGAGAATACCTGATTAAACTTGCATTTAGCATCTCTATTAAACAGTTCTTGACCAGGCATGTCAGCAGCGGTAGATACACTGACTGGACATGTCTTGTAATAATGACGAACATCTAATATTCTGCTTTTTATGTGCAGAGGTATTTAATGTTTTCAGAAAAAAAACATGCCTTTCCTTTGAGGATTGAGGTGGAGCTGTGAAGCGTGCTGGCTGCTGCTTGCATCACGCTTTTGTAAACTCTCTCATTGACTTTTCTAAAAATGTCACAGCGAATATTTAAGAAAGAGGTCACCTTCAAACATGTCAAGAGGCCTGTCTTCAGGCCCACCTGACAGCAGAATCAAACAGTCACTGGATTGTCTTAAATAGTTTAAAACAGGACAAATTCATTTGTGTAAATTTATAATGACGTCACCTAAATCTACTTTTCTTTAGATGATGAAACAGTTTAGTCTTTAAATTTGAAGAGATGTAAAGCTTGAAACAGAGGTAATACGGTTAATGACAATGCTTTGATAATGGAAAGAGGATCCTGGAAATGTATCACCTGCAGCTTTATGGAAAGTTGCCCCAAGGTATCCCCCTACATCACCCACAGCTCATCCCCAGCACAGAGAAATAACCGAGACCTAAGTGAGAGGAAGAACTGTGGACAATGGCTGCATCTACCAAAGGCTGAGCCTGGACAGTGAATTTACATACACTCAATGTTAAACAGATGAAGACTTCTTTCTTTATCGGATTAGCTTAAACATACCGTTACAGCCACAATTAGATTTCCTTTCAGTCTTTCAGTACACAGTGACAGAAATATTTCTTCTCTTGTAATCATATTATATTACTCTTTGAGGCTGCTGCTGGTTTTCATGTTTTTTTTCCTCAGTGTTTTGGATCGATAGCATTAGAAAACCACATCAGTGGATTGGAAATTGCATTGATCTCACTGATTTCCACTAATCCAATACCATGTTTGCACAGTATGAAGGTATTGAAACTCTTAATACGAAAACCTGGCAGAGTCTTTGTGCAGCAGTCTGTCTGCAGTAGAGGCTTCAAGGAGATTAAGTCTGGTGCACACTCTTAGGTTTTTGTTCACTAACACGTGATTCATTCAACATCAGCATTAAATGGAAATCAATTCTTAATATTTTTATAATTCTTATGGGGAGAGTAACTAGTCTTACATTTCATTGTACTTGTATAATGACAATAAAGTTGATTAAGATTGAAGAAAAAGTTAAGTTTAGTGTTAAAATCTGTTTAATTAGGAATAAGATTATTGAGCTTATGATGGCTTTCTTTTCTCCTCTCACTAGAAAACTTAATTAGTATTATTCATAATTAATTTCAGCACGTAGTAGGGCGACTTATTACACACCTTTAAAAAAAACATTTTACTAGGTGTATGACTACAAATATGAAAAAAAAAAAAATTCTTGGAGGATGAAGTTTAAAATCTTTGATCAACTTCAAACACAGAAGAGTTTAGGCTTTTGCTTATTAATGTTGAATATAACAAATTATGCTCCTTATCACTTTGATTTTTGGCAAAAACTTTTGGGAGCACGAACAAAAAGCTCAGTTGAAACTGGGAATGACAAAAATCCATAAACAAAGTACGACAAGAAACAAGAACTATGGAGAATTTCATTGCCAGAGATGATGAAAATGATCTGGTATGGTTTCAAAGAAAAAAACCTGGAGTAAATTGGGGTGAGAATTCTGTTAAATAAGGAGACGAGGAGCTTAAAATGATTGGTGCATTTTAATTTTTGGCCAGGCGGTCAATCTCTCAACTCAAGGGAGAGACCCAGTATTGTTGTACATAGCAGAATTTATACACATGGATAGGAATCACCTCATTTGATCCACTTTAAAGGACAGATTGCAGAAACAGCTTTGAATAAGGAATCATGTCTTTCAGAGTATCATCACAGATTCTTTCAGGTAGCAGTGCATAAAACCACAATGCACAGAGCAAAGAGAAATCAGATATTCTCACCACAATATATACACAGAGGAAGCTAAAAGCAAACATGGTGCAGGTGTGGCAATGAGCAACTGACACCCTGGTGTGAAACAAGGACAAGACGAAACCATGATTAAATATACAAGTACACAAGCTCTGCTAAACAAAACAGGAAGCTAGACTACTAGAATATTAACTAAATGAGAACATGAGAAAAAACAAAAACAAAGACTAACCTCACTGGAATAGATCAAACTACAAATAAAAACAAAACATCATAACCCTACTGAAACGTTTTCAGTGGGTAGAGGTGAGAGGTGGGTAGAGCACACAAACATTGTACTCATGCAAGCCTAGCATTACTTCAAAATAACAATACTTAAGTAGAAGTAAAAAGTAAAAAGATCTACTCAAATATGAGTAAAAATGTGTTTGGTGAAAAGACTCAAGTACTGAGAAAAGGTTTGATTGTAATGTCTGGTTTATGTTTTAGAAATGATTGATGATCAAAACCGTCTTGACCATTCATAGATCCAATCGTTGTGAGCTATGTAACCCTCATTTATTCATCCACACAAAATGTATAGACGGCTGCTTAGTTTATGCAGTGTCTAACTCCACAAGAAATCCATTAGATTTTTTTTCCAGATTTTTAATTGTTTCCCAAACTCTGGGTTTTCTGGGTCTTTTTCCTCCAGAATTTTGTGTTTTGCTTTGTGGCCTCATTCTTTCAGGTGGGATATGTCTAACCATGTGGTGGATGTATAAAATTTTAACAGTTCAATAAGTAAATATCTTTTTTTATAAAGATATTATTTTAGCTCTGGAGCAAAAAGGTCCAGGCTGGGATTTGAATCCACGGCAGTTACATGGAGGAGCTGTAGTTTTCTGTATGAAACAATTGTACAACCAGTTGAACACAACACCACAAACTTTTAAAAAATTGCTATTCTTATTTTTAATAAGTGTCAGTCTGTCCTATGAGTAGTTTTGTCTACACAAACTGTTATTTTGTTTTAGGACAGCCTCCTGCTTGGGGTAATTGAGTTCGATAGAGGATGATATTCTGACAACACTCCACCTTGTTTGTAATGCTTCACCAAAAACGGAGGCAGCTTTCACATTTTTTCTAGGGTCACTTCAGGCAGCATTTCTGGAGTCCTTTGATGGGAGACTACAGCGGTCACAAAAACGCTCACCTTGCTTTCCTTGTTTATGGTTGTGTGTGGTCATGTGATTTCATGGCTACATATGATTGGTGAAACGGAGTCCTGTGATGGTTATTGCTGACTCTGATTAGTGAAACTAATCTAGCTCTAGCAAAAAAATGAAACATATCTAATTAAATGGTGAAAAAAAAGCAGTAGATGTAGCAGTAGAGTCAAGGTAAAGTAAAAAGTACTAGTGCAGTAATATTACTCTTAGGAGTTTTTTTTTTAATTTAAGTTACTCAAGTGGATGTTACGGAGTAAATTTCTTGGTATTTAATGGCATCTTTTCCTTGCACGACTGGGTATTAACCACATCTCCAACTGATTGACAGAATAATTACTGCAACTTTATTTATGACACACTTTAAAAACAACAAAGTTGAACAAAGTGCTACAATGTGCACCTAACATTAAAAACAATTAAAGTAAATAGCATATAAAATACAACATTTTTAAAATAAATTTAAATAAAATAACTAAAATAAACTTAAAATCTGATCGAACTAATCAGATGAAAATATTAACATATCATTCTGTGCTAAAGACCAAGGCGAAGGCATGGGTTTTAGGAAGAGATTTAAAAGCAGATCTAGAGGAGGGCTGTCTAATGTATAAAGGCAGCTCATCCCACAGTTTAGGTGTTGCCATGGCAAAGGCAGCCATTAGCCAAGAATATGTAATACCATTTTAACAATAACTGTTTAAAGAAAAAAACAAAACTAAAGAAAACAAACAAAGAAATAATCAAAAAATTCAGTTCAGCATCAGCTTTATTTGTACACCTCCAATTCACAACAATGTCATTATAGGGTATTTTCCAGACAATCAGTTTGAGCCAGTCCATTGTCATCCATTCAGCTGATTCATAATAAATAGCAGTCTAGTTAAGGAAGCCAAAACATTGCATCGAATCTTGACTTCGAGCCAATCCCCCCTCAGATATTTAAATGTAAGCAAATGAAGTTTTTCATACTGCAAAAGTAATAATAATAAAAATGATAGTGAAAATAAAATAAAAGTAAAAGACTATGAAGTTGTGATTGTGAATTTTGTCCCTGTCTTTTTACACTTATCTGATTGGATGGTGTCTAATCAATCTGTCCAATCAGAGAGCAGACAGCTTACTGCAGTTACCTGCTCCTCAAGGCTCGGACTGAGAAATAACCGTTTTTTCACATTCACTTTGAGACACAATAACATCACCATCCATCCTTAAAATGGATCTACTCCCCTTTAAAAACCTGCAGCGGTGCAGAAGATGGCAAACTTCATTTACTTATACAAACTCTGACATTATTTGTAAACATTTATTTACAGCTGCACAATCTTTATGAATTTATATTGAACCCATAGCAACTCCATCCAACAAAACTATTTATACAGCTGGTCGGTGAAGAGGAGCTTCCATTGTCCATCTAAAACTTACCCCGACTTTTATGTGTGTTTGTGTTTTTGGACAAAAACAGATATGTGGAAGCTAAGCAAGACAGACCTTTAAATACAGAATTCAGCCTAAAGATCACATTTTCAACTGATTACATCTAATATCTCCAAATTTTAAATTTAAATGTTGCACAGAAGAGAGTAGCGCGATTAGTAAATGGGGTAGGACGTGTTTTGCAGGTATATGGTAAGCACTTTAGCAATTTAGCCACCAGGAAACCTGCTAACATGTTTCCAAATTACTTTTATATTAGTGGTAACAGATTTAAATTACTCTAAAAAAAAATAAAGAAAAAAAAAGGATATTTTTTCTGTAAAGCATGACTAAACCCTTTCTTCTTAATCAATTAGTTAGTAAAAACAGAAGCAGGCTACATACAGACTTTCCACATCTAAAGAGGACTGACACTTAAAAGCAAACTGAAGATCAAGGCAAATTCTGTAAAGACTGTTAGAACGTCTTGTTCCAAAAGATGAAGAATGTCAAGAGCCCATGTGGACTGGCCCACACATTTCTTCTTTCCCCCAGATTACTTGAGCCCCCCCACTCAGCTCAGATGGAGTACTTTGCATAAATGTCAACCAAAAGTCACATAAATGAATTTCAGAGTAAGCACATCAAAAACTGTGAACAGCAAAGTTTTTTATGGATGAAGTGCAAGATTCTCTCTGGCAGACACATAAAGCGAAGGAACGGGACCAGACTGGTTTTTAAATGTCCACACGTCTAAATGTTGCTAAACCAGTTTGTTTCTTGCTTCCAGTTATTATGCAGGTTTCATTGTGGAAATTTAAATGAATAAATATTCATAATAGCTAATATTTTAGTGCATCTATTCATACATTACTTCCTATTCAACGTTTTCTATTCTCTTACTTCAATTTGATAGTCACAGAAAGTAAAAGGGCCGCGCCACAAAGAACATTTCCTCATTGTTTTATCCTTCTTTCAGTTTTTATCACTAGTCAAAATTTTTTCTTTCTTCCAGCTATGAATCACATGGAATTCAGGAATGGTTTGTAATTAAGAATTTTATTATTAGAAATGATGATAATATTACCTTTAAATAACTGCAGATATCTGACTATGTGATCTGCTTTAAAACTAATTTATTGGTATGTATTTAGATCTATAATCTTGATTTTTAAACAGTATTTCTGTGCCTCAGCACATTTCATGCATATTAGCGCTGCTCTAATCCTTCTGGATAATTGGCTTCTTCCGTATCAAATTCTGAGGGTGTGCAGCACTCATCACATACCTTGGATCTGCTGTTATTTGGCAATTAAAATGCTCAGAGGAACATTCAGTATGTGGTCACAATTCTGTCTTTAACAGCCAAGCTTACAAGTCATAAACACACACCATCCTGTGAACTGAATTTATTTGTTTATTTTTGATGATGAAGGTTTTCTGATGATCCAGAGATCAAACACAACTGGTGTAAATACAACCTGGCTTTACATTTGTTGGTTAGTCTTTTAAACACACAGAACTGCTCCATGAAGAAAAATAATAGCCATGTTCAAAGATACGGGTTATTTGTGGTTGTTTAAAGCCACATGTCAAGAAGAAAGAGCTCAAACTGCTGGATGTCCACCATTCTTCTCCTTTGTTTCTGTGTTGTATTCTTCTTCATAACAATAATTTTAAAAAGGCGTCTTGGTTTAAGCTGGATATTGTCACTAATTTCCTGAATTGATTCTATTTGATTCAATATTAATTCATTTACAGCTAACTGTGTAACAACACCTATTTTTCTTGAATATAAAAGACATTCTTAGATAAACGCTTTTAAAAAACACTGCCGTGGACACAGAGAGCAGCTCTGACATGCCGTTAATACTGTTTGATAAAAGGATGAATCATAAATTGATTTTTTTTATTAGATAGTTGACGCATACATCCTGCTTTTCCCCACCTACTGGATATGGGTACGTTTGACTGTGGAAACGCAACAAAATCAGGGTTTACCAAAACTGCCTCATCCTGAGATGTGTGGTTCGCTTTCACACTGCATTTTACTCGACCAAACCGCCTCGGTCATGTCACACAGTTACAACAGCTGCTTGCTAGGGAGAGATACTACCCGAAACAGCCACTGACCAAGAAGAAAGAAAAAGAAAATCCGGCTCATTGATTGACCAGGACTGGAAATAGCTTATTCACTGAAAGTAAACAAAGGAGCAACAACAAAACTATGCAGTGTTAGTGTTCAAATGCAATGTGTCCATATAACATAAGGAGAGGCAGCGAGCTATTCGACATGTTGCATCATGTCACATCGTATGTCACTTCCTCTCTTTAGTCCACTGGATGGTCCATTTGTTTTCTCACTGTTAGTGCACAGGACCAGAGCCGACCGAGTCCCCAAATCTTCTGGTGGCCCAGAGTTTGCTTCTTCAGCTACATATGTCATCGTGGTGCGCACTGTCCCATTTGGAAGGCACCCCCAATTCCACCCTAAAAACCCACACTTGGCTGCTGGTGATGCATCCTTTGCAGCCTCCAGAATTCATTGCACACAGGACGGGGGCAAATGAGCACCCAAGCTCTGAAGTACTTGTTTTTTTTTTTATTTTTATAACTTAAGTAGAAACAAAACCAAGTACATTAAAAACATTTGTTAAATGGTGGCATTAAAATTCGGTAATACTTGATGTTCGTGGATTTTTAAGGGGTTAATGAAGTGTCTACTGGCTGGAAAATAACAGCGCATCAGACATTTTTTTTATTTCTTTATTTTTATTTTACATTATGACACAGTCAGCGTTAACGTTCATTAAAGTGTCCTATGATATACAAATAGTAATTTCAGAGGTTTAACTGATTTAACGTCCTACGTTGCCGCTATGGAAAATTGTCATTGGCTAGGTAGGCTTTCCCATTTAATGAACGTTAAGAGAACGTTGAAGTTTGTAGACTACGGAGGACACTCCATAGCCTACGTAGTCTGCACACTTTATCTCTAAGATTTAGGAACTTTTCAGCTACTTATTTTTCAAAACAGCAAGTAGCAATAAATCTAGCAACTTTTACTACCAACATCACAGATCCTCGTTGGCAAATCTCTTCTTATCTGTTAATTGTTTTGTTTTTTCTTTGTTTTTCTTTGTTTTTTCTTTTTAATGTTTTTTGGTGTTTTCTTTATATTATAAACTTTGTTGTCATTTTACTCTCCCAGCTCTAACAAACTCAAGTTAACGTTCTACCAGTCAATCTTTGATCCGCGCTTAACCTCCATAGCTTATCTCATTCCCTCTTCAGGAGACTGCACGTCTGGAAAAATACCTCCATGAAAATACTTCTGTGAAAGTATTTTAGCAGGTTCTTGACTGTGTAAAACAATTTTGGACACCTTTTGTCATGTTTTATTTTTTTCTGAGAAATCGTACCTGCAAATACACAGCACAGTTTCAGTCTTCAATTCATGTGGATGTTGATTTTGTCAGATTATGTTGCTGCTATATAAATGCATTATATCAAAGTACAGCATACGTTTTGCAATTCTTTGGTATGGAATTAATGTGGGCTAACAGTCTTAATAGTCCACTTTTTATAAACAATTTTAGACTCATTTAGCAACAAAAAGGAAAAAAAAATTAAAAAGACGTGAGCAAGAGGTGCTTTATTCCTATACAGAGAAATTTGAGAAGCAAAATATGGAAAAAATACTTTGAGAGAAGCCATGAAATAATTAATAAGATTAGAATATCAGTATCGGACAAAGTGTCTGTCCACTAGGTATGGCAGAATATTTATAATATTCATACTCCAGCTTTTACTGTATGTTCCTTCTGTTATGCTGTGATTATTAATGCATTCAATGTGTTTCGAAAACAGGAAGATAGAGCTTAAAAAGCAAACAAGCAAAAAAAAAAAAAAACATTTTTATTTTTAATTTTTTTTTACCTCTGCCTTTTAATTGCCTACAGTCGGGATTAATTCCAGATCAGATATTCTACTCTGAGTCCGTGTTGCTCTCTAGTGCCAGATGCACCACATATTCAACTGATTAACTTGTGAGGCTTTGCTAAAAACTTTGGATTTGGGTTTATTTATTCTGCCCCCAGCATCCTGTCTTCCTGATAAATGTGTAGCACAGAGCGGTGGGTCATATGTTAAGTTATTCTACTCGTGTCGCTTTGCTTTGCCTACAGGGGGTGCTATTTTACATAAATCTTGCATACCTTTGAGCTCACAAAGGACATCTCTAGAGGCTTCCTTAAGAACCAAAATGCAAACCCAAAGTTATCCTCCTAAGGATGCAATTTTAATATTAAACAGGAAATATATTTGTCCATTTTCAAATCAGACGATCTCTGTTTGGAAAACCAATCCTCCAGAAGATCACAAGTTCAATGCACACCAAAAGAAAAAGGATGCTTTTAGGGACTTGGTTCCTGTAGAAATCTTAAGTCTTCATTTGAAAAAGCGTTTGCCTTTCTGCATACCTTTCCTCTTACATTACTTACTGCTGCTGGAGACTGCTGCTAAACAAAGTTTTGCTGTACCCCGCTACCATGACAATACAACTTCTAGTCTGTTGTATCTATTCTGTTAAAAACTTTTACTTGACTGTTTATTCATTTGGGGTTTCAGGACCAAACAGTGGTACCCATCTGTGTTTTATGTCCTTGTTATCTATGTCCTCTTAACACACTTTTTTTTCTTGTATTCTATTTTGTGAATACACCTTTAAGGGGGAGCATTCTACGTTCTGTACATAAAATATTGAGGTAATTGGGCTTTGCAGCAAATCTCTGCCACCAGCATATGATTCAATCTAATCCCTGAACACACTTTCAGCCATGTTAATGTGCATTCATGCAGTTCCCATAACAATAATCAATACGTCGTCATGGGAACGGGAACCCTTTAATAAGCTCTGATTGTGGTACAGTATTTGTGATCATACATTGTGTCTAAAAACAGTAGTATGTCTTTCTAGGATGTTGCAATAGATGAAAATAATCTTCATTAGTAACTCTAATGATTTTTTTTTATTTTCTATGTAAATGAATGAATTCTTATGAATCATAAAGTTGCTCTATATTCATCCTACATCAAAGATAAGGAAGATGAATCTTGATTATGATTGTTCTTGATTAAACACCCACCATCTTATCGTTGATTGGACTGATTAGAAACACTTGATATACACTTGTAATTGTATTCTGATGCCTTACAAAAAAAAGCTTGAAACGGCTTACGAAGCACAGTATTTACCAGGATCTTAATGAAAAAAAACTACAGTTTGAGAAACAACAAAGTGTATTCATTTAAACTCAATACATTTTAAGTAAACATTTATTCTGTAAATGTCAAAGTTATTAGGGAATGGTCAGGAAGACGACAAACTGCTCCATCTGTTTAACATCAGGTTTAAGTGGAAACCCACTGATCATGGCTGATGATCTGACACTTTATGTGATGGCCATTTTCTGTCAGGGAAATGTCACAGAAAGCAACATCTAAAACAAAACCAGAATGAAAACTTTTGTTTCTCATGTTGTTCCTACCATGTACCTACTAGCTGCATGATCTACGCCAGGGATCACCAACTCCAGACCTCTTGAGCCAGTGTCCTGCATGTTTTCAACATGTCCATACTGCAGCACACCTGACTCATATGATGGGTCGTTAAGAGGCTGATGCAGACCTTGGCAACAAGCTGTTGGAGAGCTATTTCATTTAAACCAGGTGTGTTGCAGAAGGGATGCAGTGACAACATGCAAGGTTTAAGATGTCTGGAGTTGGTGATCCCTGATCTAAGCCCTTAGTTCCTATGATATGGTACGGATACCGCTGGTGCTACCCAGACTCCCTCTAGTGGTAGGCTTAATTTCTGATATTAACTAATTTGCTCCCATTTGTGACAACATATCTCTGTGAAAAATACTTTTCTTTACTTGATATCAAAAACTAAACACAGAAGGATGGATGCAGAGTCCAATCTGAGACTGACGCTAACATGGATTGAGCCAGATACCACAGGACTGCTCACACCACCCTGTGGTATCTGGTCCATTTGTGAAGAGGCAAGACACTGAACCCCATGCTGCCCCTCTATGTGTCTATTGGGGTATGAATGTGTAAGAAAGGCTAAAAGCATGTCCATTTACCATTTATGATGATTCTGCAACAGAATATAATCAATTATAATAATGTAATATATATATTCTGCCGCCGCTTGCATGTGTGGCATTGGTCTAGCCTGCTGCAACAGCTTGGCAGATCCGAGGCAGAAACCATTTTGAAACAAAAGTATAACAACTTATAAGTTAGCTCAAGGCTAACGTCTATGGAAAACACGATTGGCAAGCAAGCGGTTACCATGCGCGAAAAAACTAAAGGATTTAAACAAATTTGTCCATCAACAAATGACAAGAATACGTAAAGGCAAATATTTTCTGGCCATAAAGACGAACATGAAAAACATCTTCTTAAAGGGGTAGTGCACCCAAAAATGTGTGTTTTGGACTGTAAACAACACAGAATTACTTGATTGTGATAAAAAACACATTTACTGTTGATAAAATTTGTATTTTTTTAGTTTATTGTAAAAATGGGATTTTGTGGGTAAAAAAAAAAGGCTCATAACGCCCTCTACAGGGTAAAACCAGGTTATGTTTTTTGGGAAATGGAAAGGTTATCTACGTCATGAAAAATTTTTACGTCAGCCCCCCCCTCCAGATGCAAACTGATGCATCCTGCCTAGCAGACACCATGCCCACCAATACAGATGAAGGGTTGTGAGCTTATATGGGGTAGATTTGCTAGTTTCCGACTTCTATTCTTTCACAAAGTTTCTGATGAAATATTCCTGCAATGGGACGGAATTTTGCTTCTGGAGGTGTAAAAGTAACACCTGACTTTATTCTTTACCTGCTGATCCTCATCTGGCGACAGACAGCAGTTCAAATCATAGTAGCGGCATCTTAGAGCAGCACTTCCTGCAGCTGCCACAACCTGTTGCGAGTCTCCACAGCTTTTCAGAGCTGCTGGAGCTGCTGACAGGCCAGCATAACAGTCCTAACAACTCAGACTGATATGGTTCAGGACCACCTTGTTCTTGTTTAGCTGAGGAGATTCACGAGGTGAAAAGTCTTCCACCTCAAAGACTGCTCTGTAGCATAGATGCTCTGTGAATTTCGATTTGCATCTTGCCAGGGAGCTGAGCTGCTGTCTGTCATCATGTGTATCCCGACCTGCCCACTTTCTGCTCTGTGATCACCCCACATCTCCCACCCCAACCCTTGAGGTTTCAGTTTCAGGATTTTTCAAATTCAACAGCGGGTGGAGTTACGCAAAAAAGTAACGGGTGTAGTTAAAGCTGACTATGGAAAGACTGAAGAGACAAAACACACTGCTTAACTGCAAGAAATTTTGATAATAATGTCACATAGTAATGCTTCTTGATTTTCTGGAAGTGGAAAAATAAAGTTCAATAACAAAACTGAAAATAACATCGTTGTTTATATGTTTATAATGTTTGTCAATATCAGGACACGCAGATTATTTTTTAAAATATATATACACACACACATACGTATATATATTTATATATAAAGTTTTTTTCAATAATTCTAAATAAACAAGGCATTCATAATTATCTGACTGCTTGAATTTATTGGTATAAGAAAGTAGCAATAAAATATTGTGATGCATCACTGACTGTAATTTTTGACAAGATAATCGTAATTGAATCCAATCGAATGGTGAGACCAGTGAAGATGCACAGCGCTATAAAGCAGAGGCCACAAAGACTTGCTTGGATGTGGTCTTAAGAGCTAACAGGTCTTTACTCCTCTGCTGTTCATGTGTTGAATGTTAACTGAATGAAATTGAACCAAAAAGGTGGCATTCGTTAAAATGTGCAACCGTAGTTATTTACTTTCCTTTTCACCACAAAACAACTCTTTCTTCATAACAACTTCTTAAACAAAGCTAAAAGCCCAACAGCACAAATGCAGACAAGTGTAGCCCACATTTAAAGCTTTCTACATATTTTAGGTGAAAGAAAATTATAGCAGGTAGCGCTCAATGACGGCAGTAACGGCGTTAAAATAAATAATTAACAGTGCATTACTATTATAAGATAATTAAGAGTGTTAAGAGTTGCAGAGTGATACGGCTGCAACTGGAAGAAGTAGAATAGTTATATTGTCAGTGGGTGCAAACTAAGTGGGTCTGCACCATTTATTTCAGAGTTTTCAAAACCAGTGATCATCCAAGCCATCAGCCGGATGACCTGATCTGATTCGACGGCTTGTTTGGTGAGAACGCCCCTTTTAACCACGAAACAAACAAATCAGTCGGTTTTCTGATAAACTTTGAAAATGTTCAACCTAATATATTTGATTTTATTATTTTCAGCTGCTCTAGGCAGCGAAGTTCTGTTCCAATCCAAGTAATTGTTAAGAAACCTCCAAAAGACACTGTTGCACTTTACAGACTACAACCTGGGTATAGATAATGAATGAATGAATAATTTATTCCATCAGGTTTCCATTTCAGATCTAATATTCCGATTATTATAAGTAAATGATACAGATGGACTTGAAAGTCTGTTAAAAGGAACATATTTGAAGATTTTTTTTAAATAACATAGTAGTTACTTTTCCGAGTAATTAATTACTATTATAGTGCTGTGACTTTATTACTAACGGGAAAATTTATTGCAAGAAGTAACTAGTATAATTAATTACTTTTTAAAAGTAAAATGCCCAACACTGGTAGTGCTACAACAGCCGCAGCACCACCATCCAACTCTGGTTATTATCTCAGCCAGAGAAAAATAGCAGAGACAGCATGTGAAAGATGGTCTATGCACCACCCTCCAGTCTGTTGCACTGACTGACTCACTCTGTCACACATCCACTTTCTAACACCAGATTTAGCTTCATTCAGACCTGCTCAGCAACAGTTTTCAAAGCAGTAAATATCGAAAAAATCTAGCAACTTTTAGACAAACATCCCCATTACATCCCCACAAAATCATCAGAGGCATGTCTCCCTGTTTCTACTCTGGTAGAGGCAGCAGTGTCTGTCAGCTGCTTCCACTTGAGCAGTGCTGTCCTTGTGGTGCAAATATGTTTGAGATCATTGCCTATGTGAACACAGCTGAGATTACTGCACACATGTTGTTTTTATCTTATATGGACATTTATAATCTGTGTTATTGCAGCAGCAAACTAAAAAGCAACCCCAACCATCAGCACTGGTAGGCCTTATGTTAATGTTATATGTTATTATTGCCTTGTTCTATTAAAATCCATTGTTAGTGACAGGAAAAACCCAAACTACTTTATAAATCGCATATATTTACTATGTTTTTGACCTTCAAAGGTTGCTGTTATTTTACCTGTGCAATGCATACTGGGACGATGACATGAAAGAGTTGTACTCCTGACAAGAGGCTGAGGAGGTGAAGGCAAATACGACTTGTTTGTGGCTAGATTGTGTTGTCCTCTTGAACAGTGGATACACAAAAACAATGCCTACTGCTCTGCTTTTGATTGCATTTTCCAGTCGAAAGACAAAAAACCAACAAAAAAAAAAACAGCTACATAAATTTTCAATGATTTTGAGTGATAAAAATATAAGAGCTGAATTGGCGAAAGTCTGTGGATGGACATGACTTCCTAAGGACGCACGTTTATGTTCTTGGAACTTCTCTCCAGATGCTTTTCAGTCATTTTGTCAACCACAGCTGCTCGAGAAGCTAACAAGGCTAGAGGCTATTAACAAAGACTGAAACCAACAATTTTCTCTTACAATGAGCCCTAACGCCTCAGGTTGACAAGTGACAAAAGTAACAGGGATAAACGGTTAGACAGGAGACACTGAATGTTCTTCTACTGGGGTGAAAACATGCCACCATCACCACCATCCACCACCAACCCACCCCCACCGCCCTTCACAGCCTCTGAGTGCGAGCCACCGTATATGTCAGTGGTAAAATAGCTGTCTATAATCTGATATCTGATATTATTCATTAAGCTAAACAGCTGGAAAAACAAGAATCATTTATGAATGAATGAAAAATACTTTATTAATCCCAAAGGGAAATTCAATATTGTAGTAGTTTTTTTTTTATGCTCCCTTTACGTACGTAAATAGGTATACCCATTTCAAACATAGCTGCCTTCATACTTCCATGCAGCCTTTACGTTCTCGTGGTTGTTAAGCAAACAGAGTTCACCTCTGAGTTCCAACATCCAATATCAGTTTCAGACATTAGAAAGCACGGTGATGGTGGAAGGACATATTATGATCTGTGGGTTTTGGTTTGGGGTGTGTTGGATTTACTGTTGCTGTTTCAGTTGCTGTCCTTGTTTCCGGTTTTATTTTGTAGGTTTATTTCCTTCTGATTTCTGTTCAATTTAATTCCTGTTCTCTACACACCTGATTTCATTTGCTAATTTGCTTCACCTGCTCCTCGTTAAGTTTGTTCTCCTCAGTGTATCTTTACTCACTGGTTTCTTTTGTTCATTGTGTGTTAGTTGCCAGTTAGTCCTGTCGAGTCCAGTATCTTTTTTTGCCAGGTAGTTAGTCTTCTAGTAATCTTTAGTTGTGCTTTTGTTCATTAATTTTTCTTATTTGCTCTAATTCCCTCTGGTGTAGTCAGCTCTGCATTTGGGTCCTATCCCCTCATCTCCAGCTGCTGCGTTCCATGAGAGAAGATCCTGATAATAGCTACATTCTAAGAAAGAGGCAGGACTATAGAAGGTGGTGGTCTGTGCGGGTATTGAATTCATCGCGACTTCTTCCTCTTCTTTCTTCCCTCTGCTGCTTGCACATCAGATATACTGCTCAACACTGCCCTCACAGGTACTGGAGCATCGGGGGACAAAGCCCTGGAAATGGACCAATTAATGCACATGAAGAACGCAGGAGATGGACAGAAGGCTTTGTATCCGTCTTTAGCATAGAGCTTAAATGGGCATTAAGACCGTCAGTCCTGTTTGACAGTCTGAGGTGAGTCATGCACAGGATATGCTGACACATTTAAACATAATAAGCTTGTTTGTGTGATTTACCATAGGTATTATTCATCATACAATGTGTTACTCTAATCTGTATTAGAAAACTTTTGATCTCAATGCTTATTATGAACAGCTGCTGACAGAAAGCGTAGCAAATGCTCCCTCTCTTTGAACTGGTACTGGAAAGCAGCTGTATNTGACAGAAAGCGTAGCAAATGCTCCCTCTGTTTGAACTGGTACTGGAAAGCAGCTGCTGTACATACAGCAGCTATTTTGGTCCACTCTGTCCTCTTAATCCATCTGATTGTCCTCAACTTCAACTGTATTTTCAGTAACTTCTTCATTCCTGTTCGCTCTGTTCATATGTTTCAGTTCAAAATGAAAAGACTGAACTGAAAACATTCAGTCAATAAACTGCAATATGGGCCAAGACAGCAGCAACCATCTGATGTCATTACGCAGAATGCACTGGAAAGTAAACAACAATGGCGACGTACGAGTGAAATACTATTTCTCATGTTTTTATATAACTGAAGGAGATGTTTATCGAGCTAGACCAATTGTTCCTCTTTGGTTTCCCTTTTAAATGCTTAAATAGTGACCAGAGGTTAACGTGTAGACCTAATGAGGCACCTTTCAGTTACGATTTTACACTTGTCTTTTTACATTGAACTGACATTAAGTTATGCGAATGAGAGGAGATTTATGGGAATTCTACTTTTACTAATATAGGTATATATGAGCAAAGAAAGTATGAGGCAACAAACAGATGTAATAAAAAAAAAGCAGAGAACAAATGTGACGTGATGACCCAAAGCTGAAGCCAAAACTTGTACTACTATGAGAAATAACAGGTCATATAACAACAGAATCACACCTGCAGTGCCAGTTTCATGTTTTCTGGTACTTCTGTGAGACTGTATTATACTGGATCTTGTCAGCAGCAAACATTTGGACTAGCTGACTCTGATCAACATACTGAACAGGATCATTTATGAAAGAGAAAAATAATTAGGACAAAAATTATGAACCTTTTTGGCTTTATATTAACTTTCTACTCCAAATCACAACAAAACAATCATACCATACTTTGATATTTGATCAAGTGTATTTTATCAAATTTACATTTTCTATGGCTAAAAGCAGGAGAACCATTAAGGCAACAAAATGTACTCTCAGATAAGCACTCATCAGCATTTAATTTCTCTACAATCCACATTCAATCAAACATTTAATCCTTTGGAGAGTCCTATTTTATCAGCATAGATGAGAATAACTGATTGGATGTCTGTCCACTCCATACATCCTCTGCATGTTGATGCAAGACGGATTCCATCATTTAGTTATTATGAAGCAGTAGCTTACTTTCCAGTCATATTTAAATGGGAAGCATCTTCGTGAGGGTAAAATATGAGTATTGGGGAGGCAGAGTCAGGGAAAGATCAAATGGCTCCAACCTGGGATTATGATTTTGCCTTTTTTTTTTTTTTTATCAAATTTACTCTGTAAAGTAACTATAACCTTTTTTGGTCTTTTGAAACACTCTGGAAGAGCTTAATTCTAAGTCGTAGATAGCCAAGGGGTAATTGCTTGTGGAGGATACAGAAGTTTACAAGCCACTGCAGATAAAAATAAATAAAAATAAAGTATAAAGGTGGCATTATCCTTTAAGCTGATTACTAGTCATTTTAAAATGGATTGAGCTTATCTGACAATATATAATATGTTTACTTGATTGATGTGCTTAGAGGTGCGATTTGCATCAAAACCAGATGAAACGGTGAGGAAATTAGATTTTTTCCTAAGGTCATCTAATTAACTGAGGATGTTTGTTTCCTTCACCCCATGATTTTCTTTAGAAGTTCACATGTTTCACAGATGAATTCAGCTGTTTGATCAATGGAAATAAAAACTACACAGTTTAAAAGCACAATGGGAACCAGCTTATACCTCTGATTGTAAGAAATGAGATGAAGTCTGTCATGCTGCAAAGCTTGGTGGGCGAGTCCCGCACTGTGAACCAAAGGTGAAAGAAAACACCAGCTGAAAAATCCATCTCCTCACCCACTGAGTGCAAATTTCATTACTGTATCTGGACTACAGTTTGTCCTACAACCCCGTCTCCCCAACTAACCTTCTATTCAATCAAAGCTTTCCCCATGACTGTGGACTGACGCTCCTTCCTGCGGTACCTGACAAAAAAAAAAAAAAGAAAAAAAGATTTTATTTACTATAAATNAAAAAAAAAAAAAAAAAGATTTTATTTACTATAAAAGGATATAAATTAGCAGAACTGATGGTTTCCTACAGAAAAATAGAACCAGTCTTGTGTCACAATGAAAAGATCACAATTCGGTGCATGCATGCACGTGTGAATAAATGTTATCCAAAGACCGGTTCACAAGCAAGATAACCAGTGCAAGTTTCAGTAACATTAGCATTTTAGCTAACCTGACGTCTGCTGTGTTGTTTTCAACTCTGCTGCTAAACTCTAGTACATACTGTATGTGAAAAACCCACGACCATGTAAGTAATTTACTACATATCAGCCGCAGGTATCACTTGGCAGAACAGGACAAAAACAAAGGGGAAAGCATTTTTCTTCAGACAGCATTTAAGGTGACTCCCTACAAATTCTGACTGCAAAGCACTTACTAATGCCAAAAGGCTATTTATAACTGAACATGTGAGACCATACGTGTTTGTAGAAAATACTGGATTTAGGCATATAGTCAAAGCGTATATTTAAGAAGCAATTCATAGTTGGTGCATTTGCTTATATGATGTAAATATCAGTTTTCACCTTTCTGCAAAGGTCTACTTGTTTGCTCTATGATCAACCACATGCAACAGCCTGAATGCATTTATTCCAAGAGACTTTGCAGAAGAAGCTGTTATCTACACCTTTACAAAGGAATGCAGACTGATTGTATACCATGACCCAAGAATAGTATGAAAAAGACTGTGTGTGTCTGCAGAGTCCCAATCAGTTCACACTTGAAGACTTAGAAGTAGTTTACAAGGTTTGAGTTAATGAAAACCAAAACATAATTAAAACAACCAGCAGGATCTTATCAAGATCAGGAGGCTCTTTTGAGATGAATGAAGCTGCTAGAACAAGCCCACCAAAGGAGCGAAGAGGCCAGCAGCAATAACAACTGAACAGCATGCTGGAATCCCTTTCTCATTTGAATATTTGCAAGGTTTCTGGGCTGTGCAGTCAGGTGGCAAGACGTACTCCACTTTTCACTAAAAAAAACATCCAGTTCATCTTAATTATGCAAGAATATGCACTCACTTTCTCAAAATTATCCATGAGAGCCTTTGGGGTGGATGGAAACTGGAGTTTTAACTTTTTGGTTTTAATTCCCAAAGGTTACACATGAAGCAGGAGTTGTCTGTTCCACATGAATAACTTCTAAATGAATACACCGGTATTTTAGCATCAACCAAGCAACCTTCAGCTGCAGATAATTCAGAAAACAGAGAAACTTGGTTCTTATTTAATTATATTACATCAGTAAAACAGCATATTAGGGAGGAATAATTGGCCAGGGATGCAAATAAAGACTGCTAATTGGTCACATCTGAACATTTTTATATACAGTGAAGGAGACTAAAGCTTTCCCCAGCCTTGGATCTGTGGAGTTTTAATTAAACTTTGAATGCCCAGAGAAATATTACATACATACACTTATTCACTTTCTTGCAGAGTTTTCATAGCAAATCAATATTCCTTCTATATGTGTCCATAAATTTACCCAGCAGCCAGCTAGCTTAGCTTTTCATAACACCTTATAAAAGAAAAAAAATGCCACACTGGCTTTGCCCAAATGTAATAAAAATCCTCAAGTCAGCACACCTTATCTAAGCCATCACCTGTTCATTCTACAAAGACTTTATCTAAATTATTATGTTTATTATAATAATATTAATTAATTAAATTTCTATTTCTGACATTCTAACATTCCTAATTAAAACACACACACAGAGTATTTCACCATTTAGCAGAAAGCTCTTGAAGCTGCAAACTATGGCTAAAACTGGAGGAACAAACAAATATTTATATTTTTTCATATCAGACTACATCACATTTGGATGTTACATGGTTATTGTCTCATCTGCTTGTGTTTCAGACATTTTCTCACAGTTTGTCAGTTGGCTCATCTTCCACCACAATGTTGCATAAGGTAAAAAAAAAAGAAAGTTTATCTCCACTTTTATGCAAAAAACTGAGAAAGTTTCATGCACGGTCTTGGCAGTACTTTTAGACTGTAGATGCTTCATGTTTCTTTTCTCCTTCTATCTTGAACAGACTAGACGCGTCTTTGGCAAATTCACTGTCATCTTCTGTTCAATATCATCCAGGTCACATTTCTCTTGAACACGTCAGCGTGACTAAATTGTTTAGGGACTGGGTTAGTAAAATTTACGGATGTATGCTGCGTATGGAAGTGCAGAATTCACAAGGATTTACTGAATTTGCTTTAATAGTTGTGATCACATCGCAAATTGCTGAAGAACCTGTTTGTGATTGATATGAATGGAAGTAATTGTGTTATGTGATATTCTTCAACAATCAATATAAATATGTATGATAATCATATTGATTGCTGGCTCCTGAATTTAACCAAGGTTTAATCTTTTTATGATTTTAACAAACATCAAATCATTATTCACTGAATTAGCATTATTTTGTATCACAAACTTGTGATTTACACCCTGCATGTATCCAAGTAATTTGAAGAATGAAGTAACAGAAGAAACTAGAGACACTAATTGCCCTGAATTGTTTAGTAGCAAAGAGGTGCTTAGTTAATGATTCTGGTTTCGGTGTTTAATCTGTGGACATTATTATTGTTCTGAAATGAACCCCAGGACATTCATGAGAAAACAGCTGAATAAATAAAAGAGAAAAATCAATGATTACATCCAGAACACCTCATAGAATTACTTTTGTCCATTCAGCATACTTTGCTAAATGACTAGATGCATGCAAAATCCATCATGAGAGGCAAGTCTATTAATGAAAAAGGTATTCAGACGTAAGCCTTAACAGGAGCTCAGGTCAGGTATGGGGGGAGGGATGAATGGTTCTAAATAACTGGATCATTTTGAGGATGATCTGCTCCCCTCTAAAACAAAACCCCTCCACCTATGTCAAAGAACGAATCCATCCAACTTGACAAAAAGCAAAGCATACAGACAAGGACAATTTCTAGATTCAGACTCACTCAGATGGTAGAAAGCTCTCAAATATTGAGTGGGATTAAAAGAAAGTTTTCCACTTTCATTTTCAGACACATTGTCAGAAATTAACTGCTCATTATCACCTTCAGCTCAGTACTTCAGCATATTCAAACAAAAATTAAAAAGTCAAGTTTGATTTAATGGGCTTTCATTTCAGCCTTCAAGGCAATAAAAACAAGAAAATGAGAAGCAGGCTGTACTCTCCCGATATCCCTGCTACTTCCATGCCTGAGCCAGCCAGATGTACTTCCAGAGCTGATTACAGAACGGAATCGAAGACGGTAATTATTCATAAGCATTATAGAAGCCAACTATGTGTGTGGCACTTTGATGATGGCGTGTGCCAGTTCTGATATGCTTCAGGGACTTTCTTTGGAAAAAAAAGTAACCAGCAGGACTGCGGAGAAACATGTTTTAGAAAGGTTACATGGTTGTAACACAATTAAAAGGATCATGTATTGATTATTAATGCAGAGAATGACTAAATGTGACTTTAAAACAGGACTGAATGCATTTAAGCAGATGATACGTACATATTTGTATTTTTCACGGGATAACTGTGGCATTACAAATTCAGAAAAAAGGGACACAGCATTAGCATTAGCTTAATGAGTAAACTGGACCTTGAATTAGAAGAAATCTTTAGTTCATATCTCAATGAAGCATGGCAAAATTAGTCCTTCGCTTTTTACCCATCACTTGTTATACTAGGAAGCCATGGACAGAGTGTTTCACTTTCATTATCAGTGTGTGGATGTGAACCTGGCTCCCCCAGCCCTCCTCTCTAATCACTGGAACACCACTCCCACCTTATGTAAGGGAGTAATTAAATTAGTGAACTAAATATTATTTTTTTTGTTATTTCACAGCAATAATATCATCATACCTCTGCCTAATCTGAAGGTGGGTGCTCTAAGCTAAAGCACAGTTCTTACTTTCCACTGTGGCTTCGCTGCTTTGAATATACTGTAATTTAACTTCCTCTGTATGAGCAGCAAGCAGACAAGTCTGTGGACTCTGCCTAAGCTTATAGAGAATGCGAACGGGACGTCACCACAGCTTTCGCCGCCATTTTGGGGTGACCCGGATACTGTTTCCATTGACACTTTCTCACTAGTAAATTATGTTATAAACACTTTTAAAACACACTGGAATGTCCTCACCGCAATAATCTTACGAGAGGTGAAGAGTCGTTACAATGCAAAAACAG
>CM047991.1:6341779-6353273 GCA_026261665.1 Melanotaenia duboulayi | reverse complement strand
AAACACATGAGATGATCACGAATAACCACAACGTCTCAACAATTTATATCTCTTATTTAGAGAGCATGTGATCTTAGGGTTGCAACTATTTTGCACTGAGTGGTTCATCTAGTTCAAACAGAGTGCAGCCATGCAAAGGAAAAATCGCACCTGGGCTTGTGTGTGTGTGTGTGTCTTTTATCTCTGCCTTACAGAAAACAGGAAGCCAGTTTTAGGTGGAGACCATGAGGAGGCAGCTGTCAGATGACACATGTGACTTTTCCCAGCAATTGCACAACTAATCAGCAACTATGTCTAGAATAGGAGGAGTGTGTAATCATAAAAGGGTTCAGGGAACGGTGGTCGAGGTTCTGACTGGTGGTGGACAGCAGGACTTACACATGTCTGTTTGTTAGAGCGAGCAGTACAGAACGCAGATCTGTTGCACATTCTCATACTATGTAATTGAATAATGTACTCCATGAAGGAACACGAGGGAAACCTAAGAGAAAGGTAACCAAGTTATTAGAACTTTTTGGGTGCATGGTAAAATAGTACCTGCCTGAATTAATGTAAACTAATCAGTTTTAAGGTTCTTTCCAACACACGTTAACACATTTTAATTGTAAATACACCCCCATCCCTCCCTTTATTGCATTACTTTTCTTAATTTGTTCATATATTTAAATTGATTCTCTTGTTTTGTCTTCATTTTAATTTACAATAAAAAAGACAAAAACAGTAAATATTGTGAGACAGCAGAATTGTGATGTTTGACTTCTGTGACGTCAAAATTGGCTAAAATGTGACATGACCAATCAGGTACGTATCCTATCTAGGACCACATATGTAAGTAGCCTGGGTTTGAAAAAAAAATCAGATTTGCACCGTTCAGACTGTCATTGAAAAATCTGATATGAGTCACATAAGGATAAAAAAAAATCTGAATCGAGGTGCACTGTGAACGGAGCCTGAAAGTCTACACTGGGACTCATGTTACCCAGAGAACAACAAACAACCTGGTGGAGGAAAGTGATATTTTCATCTGTACATGGGAGTTTCATCCTGATCAGTAATGCTGCATTTAAATCATTCACCAACTCTTTCTACATGAATTATCTTGTGTAGGCTACCACCTCACCTGCTCTCTCATCATCCCGCACATTTTGCCGACACCTTGTATATGCAGCCATCTTTACTTCTTCTCACATAAAACCCAAACTGTCCTTTATTTCCAAACCACGGTCAGAAGCTCATCACCTGGAAAAGTTTGTGCAGAAGTCTGCTGTTGTCTGGGATGTGTTCACTGCACCAAGATGGACACACACATTTGGTTGATGTTTATATAGTTCCATCCCTAAAAGCTGAAAGATTAGCTCATTGTTAATTTGCCAAAAAAACATGTTTTATATAGTAACTTTTCAGGGGGAATTGTTTGGAATATCAGGTATAGATTTGGGAAACTAACACAGGAAGAAGTTAAACTGATGTAACATTAACCCAGAGTGAATTACAGTCCTACTTGAATAAAAGTATCTTAAACTTGTTGTTTAAGGTAATTTAATTATGCAATTTTATCCCATTTTTAGTACACTTAAGACAGAACTGTGACATAATGTAACACAATAAAATGTTGTGCACAAGCTTATTTGAGCTAAATAAATCAATGAATCTTTTTCTCCGTTTTTGTAATTTTTCAAATTTTTTTGATAAATTATTATTTTGATTAATCTCAAAAGTAATGGGTAATGACTTAACTTTTTTTTTTTTTTTTAATCCTTTAATTGTAAGACACTGAATAGTTTATGTGACTACCATCCTGATATGTGACTGTCTTAACCAGCACCTGGTAATAATGTGTGACTGCCAGCTTTTAGTTATGGGAAAAGTTGGCATCAATTTACAAGCTGTTTACCAACCACCAGGAAAGAAACCATCCATCCATTCGTCCAATTTCAATACCACATATTCCCTGTCAGGGTTGTGGGAAAAGCTGGAGCCTATCCCAGCAATTATGCTAATGCTAATGGAGTAAAAATATAAGAAACATGCAGACCCAAAGGCAACAACCACCAAAAACTTCCCTTCAAGAAAGTAAAGGAAAATGGGGTCCAGTAAAACCTCTACCAGGTAAAGCTAGCATATCATAAGTCTACCATTATTCTGTATCCAATGGGAGGTTTATCCACAAAACAGTAGTCGTTGGTTAGCTGTGTCACCAGATAAAGTTTTATTCAAAATGTGAAAAGCAAGAAGCAGACCTCCCAATATGATATTAGCCAACACCATGGGGGTGAATAAATTCTAAGATTGGTTGAATAATTAATTAAGAAGTAATTTCAAATAGTGTTTTTACTTCAAATGCTCACCTCTAAATGATGACACACTACTTTGTTTAATGCGTGGAATAATAATAGGCGTGGAATGTAGAGGTCTGTATATTCAGCAAGAAGAGAGGAAGTTGTTCCTCAAAAATATCTATTCAACCGTTACTGTTCATGTCAACAGATAAACAGAAATTACAACTTCCTGTCTTTCCACATTAACTACACCCACTTCAAATTTCTGATGAGTCACACAATAGATGTCGGACGTTGCATGAGACAAAAAGTTCTGCATAGATGATGCGTCAAGAACAAGATGCAGGAACTCAAGAAGCAGAAACAAATGAGCCCTGGAGAGAGAATGAATTTATCGGTTTGTCTGGCGTATGAACAGATCTTAAGTCTATAGATTGGGTATCTCACAACCAGGTATTACATAAAAATTCAAGGTCCATTTATCATTTCAGAAAATTGGCAACCCTACTGATGTCAATCTTCTTATTTATCACCAAAGCAAATTGATCTGACAAATTTTGCCTTTGGGTTTTCTACAAAATACCAACCCAAAGTGCAGTTAAAGGTTAAGTTTATAAATAACTTGCTCATAGAATACAACATTTTGGCAAAGCATGCAGATCTCTTTCCCCTCATTAGTCTAACTCGTCTTAATAAGCGGCTCATTATAACCCTAAATCTTAAATTTGGCTTGTCTCCGGTTTTTTAAGTGCTTTTGCAGTTAAGCAAAGAGGAGTATTTACATTTCTTCTGCTCATTATTCCTGTGATGACCCCCAGAGCAAAATTAAGTTACAGTCTGCAACTCTGTGAGTCCAGTCAAGGAGAGTCGTTTCACCAGGCAGAACTGCTGTTTTCCATACCATGTTTAATTAATGAACTGTTATTGAAAATGGTTGCAGTGGAGCACTAAGGGAAGTAATGATTAGACTGTCAGTAATTACAGTAGTGATATGCCTGCTTATTGTGATTAGTCTGTATATGACAGTGATGTGTTCTTTTTTTACTGTCATGTAGCTGTTTATTTAGACATTTTTAACACACATTGGCAGCATAGTTTCTAGTTTGTGTTATTTATGTGGAGCTTTTGATTAAGAACATGCAGTGCATGTTGAATATCACAGTTTTTTTTTATTTTAGGGGTCTAGTGTGTATTATAGACTATATGTGTAGAATGCACAAGCAACATAAAACATGCTTGAGGGGGAAAAAATATAACTTGCAAGAAGAACAAATCACACAGATCAACATTGTCCTCTGCTCTGCTGTTTGCTAACACATTCTGCCCAAGGCTGCAAACACAACACAGTTAGAAAACATTTTATAGCATTTCTCTGTGCGCTGACTATCCCTCAAGAAATAAAACACAGTGTAAATATGATTTACATTTTGAACTCTCGTCATTACCAAAGAACAAAGGGATGACACATTTGGGAATTAGTGTGAACTTCATGCACACACACAAAGCAAAAAAAAAGGAAAGACAAAGGTCTTTTGTCCTCTGGAGCAAAGAGATGCTTAGCACATTTCATTAGAGATTTCTTTGTGTCAAACATGGGTCGCACCTATTTGGCCTTCTATAAGGGCAAAACCTTATAACTCCCTTGGCTCAGAACCAGCTAGTCAGTTTTAAAGGGTCAAGGGTGAATTTTCTCTCAGTCATGTGTTGGAAGAATCTCGAACCGCTCCTGGTGTGAGTTTCCAATTCATAGAGAAAAGAAGCTGCACTATCTCTTAATTAAATCGTTGCCTCTTCTCCACCGCTTCCAGGTCAGTGTTATAACTGCACTGGGTAAAAAGAATTAATACAGATTCGGATTTAAGAAAATCCTTTGCTTGAATTGATTTTAACAGTCGTCTTGCTTTGAAAATGCAAATGAGCTCAATAATTTTCTCTGTGATCGGCTGGAGAAATAGGGACTAAAAAAAACAAAATTACCAGCTATTGGTTGTTGACAGGTTCAACTTTTTTTCCTAACACAACAGACCTGCAGAGGGTTAATGTGCTCCCACCTCACATCCCCTGCAGTGTTAGAAATCGGAGACAAAGAGGAGTGAGGTGTGACTGTGTGTGTATTAAAAGATTACACTAATTTCTCTGCACCTTTTATTATGCCAGCTTAAAAAGGCTTGTTTGGCCGTGTGGCATGAAATAACCTCGTGCTGCTGCACCATTTTTAGCAGATCATTTCGTCCTATTTCCCGCCTCTCCATCCTGCTTCAAGAGGCCACGCTCTCATGATGCCAAGGCTGTCAGTTTTGCTGGGAGCACCTGGCGAGTTAAAGGCTGGGCCAGGTGGTACGCAGCTTTGACTGCCAATTAGAGTGGTGACCATGTGAGAGCAGCCCGAGATAACTTCTAATTAACAATAGACCTCTGAGGCATAACAATTAGCCTTCCTTTTCAAATAAACCCACTGAAAAGGATGCATGCCAAGCCTGCTGGCAAACCTGCTTTTTTCCTTTTCAATTTGGTAAAAATCTACCGAGGGCAGGAAATTAAACCAAAATCCACACAGAAAGTCGCGCTGATCCCTAGCAAAGCCTTGCAGGGTGAAAGTGAATGTAAACTTTAATATATATTGTATCAGTGAGTCCATTTGAGTACACAATGAAGTCATTTTTCTTGACAAGGTCATATTTGCTGCAGGCCTGTCAAGAAGAGTGTGCAGAGAATAAACAGTGCAGAAGACACTTTGCATTGATGAAGACCCTGAAAGGGAGAGATGCACACTCTCGCTCAAGGCAAACAGATTACGCCCAGAAATGATTAGGACAGCAAAGGAACAATTTTCCATGATCAGCTCAGGTTGACAGCAAAATGATGAAAGTCAAAGACGTGCCCATCAAAATGAAGAATAAAAAAATTAAAGGGAGGCGTTGAATGAGTTACAGTATGTAGCCGGGAAGGCACATCAGCTGCCCGGGACAGTATGCCTTCACATGCCACACTGCTGTGGGTTCCCTTCCTCTGCTCCTCTGGAGGCACCTGCCAATAAGCATTATCAAACCAGCAGTTACAGATAAACGGCGTGCAGTAATCTGGCGAGCCTAATTGTAGGACTGATGCGCAGTCTCGACACCACTGATTGCGCTCAGGAAAGATTACCACAGCAATCACAGGGTTCTTAGCTGCTGAGAAGGCTGTGCTTTAATTGTCATTTAGTAATAATCTGTGATAACTTCTCTAGTGGGGGGAAAATGTAGCTAAGATACAGAGAGATGCTGTTCTGTAAATGCTCCCAGAGAGGAAATGCCGTGTGCTCTGCACTAAGGGTGTATGTTTGCAAAAAAAATAAAAAATAAAAAATAAAAAAAGAAGAATGGTGCTGAGGTGTTTCTTGGAAAATAGCCAAGACTGTTAAGTGGAAACAGAGGGCAAATCATAAAGCTAAAGAGAAGTCCAAGGGGAATTCTTTACAGGAAAAAGACAGTGTGTGACCGAGCCAAGAGGCCAGAACAAAAGACATGAACTGCAAGTGAAATGTACTTGTACATGCTGCAGGCGCTTGCAGACCACCACCCCCCCGGGGAATGGAAACATTTCCTTTAGCTGCTGAAGCTGTAGTCTCCGTCCCAAGACCTCGTTGCAAAGCTGTGCACTTAAAGGGTCTGATTGGGGTCTGTGGTGAGCCACGGGGATTCCTCCGTCTGGAGCTGAGAGCCCTGAATGCCAGAGCTGAATTACTGATTACAGCAAAGCCTCTGCTCCCTTAAATCACCCTTCATGCCGCAGCAGCTGAAAACCAAAGGAAATACCTTGCAGGGAAGATCTTAAAGCGGGGAAGTTGGATCTTTTGAGAAAACTCGCAGAAACTTTGAAGGAGCTGCTGGGCGCTCACGTGGAATGCTACACGTTCAGCCTGGTAAGGCTTTGAAGTGGAAACTGCGGTTTCATCAGACTTTTCCTTGCAGCGTGTCTTCATCTGGCTGGCAGCTGGTGGGACTTGTCATGATTCACTGTGACTCACTACTTCTCCCATGCCACACCACAAAAAGAAACCTGCAAAGGACTTTCATTCTCGGAGAATCACACTTCTCTGAGAAGGTGCACATTATCAGGATTGCACTCTTCTCAAAATAGCTTCTGTATTTTGTGAAGTAACTAATGCCGACTCCTTATAGAAATGTCCTCTGGATATAAATGGGTTCCTTGATACTGGATGCTACCTAAAGCACCAGTCTCTGCCACCCTCCTCTAAATAGTCACAGCAATCCCCCAAGGTCAAGTCATCCAATCTGTTTGGAGATGTGATGAGGACCTGGCTCAACTAATGCATTCCTCTTGCTTATTATTTATTATAGCAAGGAGAGGTTTCAGAGGAAAATTAACACCTTCATTAGTAAATTACATCTCATACAAAATACATAACAGAGGGAATTGTTACAAAACTCAAAGCCCATAAACCTTAAGTTGATAAACACTGGAATCTCACACAGGCAGTGAAACACAAAGTGATTCATGTTAACAACAATTTCAAAGGATTTCCGTCAGAGAAAATGATTGTTTTCACTTAATGAGGATGAATCCTGGAAAGACCACACAGCTTCCTTCTGTGTTACTTCCCTTCTGCTGTTAAGCTGTAAATTCAACAGTTGCTAAAGCCTGCTGAACACACACAACACAGTTTTTGTTCATTTGCATGTTTGATGTAGTTTCTACCTTTCAACTAAACGATCTAAGCACTATTTGAAGGGAACAAGTTGCGTTTCCTCAAACAGACAGAAACAACAACAACAACAAAAAAAGAGGAAGAATGGTCAAAATATTCAAATAAGCAACGTCGCATCTCTATATTAAGCATCCTGCAGATTTTAACTGAGGAAAGTTACAGTGCAACACCTGGTCTGCAGCACTCTAAGACTTTAAGCCTGCACGCGCGCCTCTCAGTCTAAGGCACTCAGCTTAAAAGCTATAATTAGAATAGAAGGTGATGATGGAGCAGTTAATTACAGTAAAAATACAAGTTATGTTTCCATACTGACCAAAAGTCGATGCGCGTGCAGTCCCGTTATATGTCCGTGTGATGTGTCAGCGGCTCCGCGCGGGCAGATGCGATCAAATGAGCCGAACCGCAGCTCAAAGGGTCCAATATGAGGATGAAACGAGCTCCAAACTGGCAACCTCGCACCGCTGCGTGTTTGAACAGGAACACGCCGAAGGGAGGTTTAACGGACTCGTCCATGCGGGTTTCTACCTCTTTATTCTTTCTTTTTTATTTATCCCCCTTTCTTGCAGAAGAAGAGGGGGGTATCTGGTAACAGTTAAGTCGCGTGCAGGCTGCCGTTACGCGCTCCCGGCAATGAGAGGCATTTTAATTCCTGAGCGCTGACCACGAGGGGCATTACACGGCTACGCCCATCAGCATCCACGCTCTCATCTTTTTTCTTTCTTTCTTTTTCTTTATTTTTACGTCTTCCTAAAACTGCTTTTATTTTTTAGTGTTGCTGTGAGGGTCTTGGTGTTTGCCCACAATGCTGCAGGAATGAACAATAAGCACCTGTAAGGAATGAATGTCATCCATTTCTGACCCACCTTAATATCTTCCATTCTTCTTTTTCATTGTATTAGGAATGAGCCTTTACCACTGACTAAGAAAAAGTGACGTTTTGATTCATATTATCAAATATTCCACACTGAAAACAAATGCTGAGCCAAACCATTTTTTTAGAAAACTATATATTTTTTCCCAAAAATTTAAAATAGCTGCAAATATAAGTTAAACATGCAAATATACCAGCTTTAAAATCAACATCTGTTCTGAAAAACTTAATTTGTCAACACAGAGTTAACTCTCATAAGCCTTTTTTTTCCCTTTCCCACTTGACTCAATCAGTTTAGGTCATTTAGCATTGCAACTGAACTCTGTGGTTGGGGTCATCATAGTAAGGTGGGCCGATCATGACAACGATGGGGGACACCAGCGTGATGGTAAACCTTCTTCTTGACCTATGGATTTTTGTCAGAATCAAATAAAAGAAGAAGGCCAGAGAGCATGTCACATGTTTGTCTCAACTTGGCTCTGCCAGGTGCTTACGTATTTGCTACCTAATGAAAAAGCATAAAAAAACGAGTTTAGTCGAGTCAAGACAAGTAGGTGGAAAAATGCCATTAGACAAACTCGTGGGATCATTTCTTTAACTGTCAGGAACAGTTTTCCAGGCTTCCTGAAAAAC
The DNA here is from genome assembly GCA_026261665.1 of Melanotaenia duboulayi. NCBI lineage: Eukaryota > Metazoa > Chordata > Actinopteri > Atheriniformes > Melanotaeniidae > Melanotaenia > Melanotaenia duboulayi. The sequence continues at coordinate 6,344,779 of CM047991.1, read as the reverse complement.
TTTTTAAATCTCTCTCTTTTTTAACTGTTTATTTCCTTTACAATGATGCTTCAGTAATGTCCAGGTCCTGGGTGGGATTCATCACTCCAYCAGACCTGTTGCCACTGATTTTCAGTCCAGTTCTTGTTTCATTTGACATAAATAAGCATTTTTTTCTCCCTGTTTCCCTCTCTTAAGAATGTCTTCTTAACAGCTACCTAGAGACCATTACTGATGAGATGTCAGTGAACAGCAGATGGATCAACTGGAGGTCTAGACTAGTCTTATGTTCTGTGTCTAAATTTGTTCCTGTTTCTTAATACATAATTTTCAGACACTTTTCATCTGCATTTTTTTCTTTTTTTTAAAAAAAAAAGCCAGATATGTCTTGTTTTATCCTCCACATGTGTAGTTTCTTCATATTTTTAAATCCGTGCGGAGATTTGCCAAGTTTTCAGCTAACAGCTCTTTAAAATACTATTTTATAACTGTCAAACTGTGTTATCTTTTGTATTGTTAATAGATGCAAGCCAAAAAAATTACACGTCTCTGCAACAGTCCGTTAGCGACAAAGCCCCTGAAGATGCAGTTCAGTCTAAAGTCGGTTCTTTGCTAGGCTGTCTGTTTGTTTTTTCTTTGAAAGTGACACAACACTGGTTCCCTTGAGTTATGAGCCTTTTTTATGCTTGAATGATTCATAGGTCAGAATCATTCCCCTGAAAACAGAATGAAAATGACTGAAAAAGCAATCGATGTTCAAAGAAAAACTTGAAAAGACCTCCAGAGAAAGCCTGGAGAACCATTTCTCAAGACCACTATAAGATCATAAAATACTCTGGGTCTTGGGAAGAAAATTATAGAGAAATGAGCGTTGGGCAGTTCTGTCTCATAGTAACCCCACCACCCCACCCATCACAAAAATAAATTAATAAATAAAAAAATACAACTTTCCAGTGAGTCGCAGCACCCCGTCCATCCCTACATGACCACTACAGCTGGTTTCCATCAGTGCAGGCTACTAATAGGATAACAGAGGTGACTGGCAGCTTAACCACAGTGAGTCTAAGCAAGGTGAACTCAGCCAAGCTAAAGTTCACTCAGCCATAATAGCCTCAGGCCTGCAGAGAGACCTGTTGGACAGGTTTGTGCCCTAGGTGAAGCAAATGCATATATTTACCCCCAAAGCCCCACCCCCACCCAATTTAAAATGTTTGTGTCTTATGGCTTCTGTCAGATGTTATCAATCAAGAGAATAAACTGAAGTGTATTTCAGCACCTGTTATTACTGGAGTTTGTTGGACATAACTAAAAACACAGCTCTGTGAGTAAAGAAAAGCATCACAAATTTTAAGGTAAGATGATTAAAACTGAACCCAAAGACTATGAAAACACAGTTTAGAATATATATTTATATATGAAGTTAGAATATTCATGGCTTGTTCAATCAAGGCCAAGACTGTATCTTACATCAGTGTAGTTTTGCCTGTGCCTGCAATCCTGCAGCATGCCCTGGAGAGGCCCCTAAAAGCCAATGTTTGCATGCTGATAAGTTCACCATTTCGTAGAACATTTCCCCTCTGGTTTCAGATTTGCATGCTGTCTTAGGTTCAACAGATGGGTGGACACTTGGCTGGATGGGGAATTGACAGGCCAGCTGAACAGACATGGCAGAATGATGGTTGCTGGCAATTGTGTGTATGTGTGTGTGTGACTTGTGGGGAAGAAAAGTGGATTTACACACAGTGGGTGAGATGAAGAAAATATGGTTTAACTGGGAGAAGAGGAGTAGAAACAGAGCTCCATGTAGAGTGATGCACTGTAAGATCATGTTTTCTTTTCCTGCTTTTGGCACAACATGTTGTTGTGATGCCAAATATGGAAGCATTTGTTGCCATGGTGTTTTGCACCAAATGAAGATAATGGCTAAACTGTGTTAAAAAACCACAGTAATTATTTTCCCACGTGTTTCCCCTATGTAAAATCCTTTGCTACTGGGCTGGTTTGGCAACAGCGTGATGGATAGATTGTATTAAATCTATCTATCTGTCTGTCTGTCCGTCTGTCCGTCCGTCTGTCCATCCGTCCGTCAGTCAGTCAGTCCATCCATCCATCTATCTATCTATTAATATAGACTAAATATTGATGAGTTTCCAATTGCTAAGCAAGCTCTGTAAATTTAAGCATTAAGCTATTGTTGATGTTAAGGGCTATGCTACATGAGCTAAACACTGCACCCACAGGAGCGTTCAGCAACAACAAAACCAGTGATTTTCTTCATCTCTCAATCTGGTCTTTTTGCTCTTGCAACATTTCGAAAACTCCAACAGAAACAGCTACTAAACTTTCCACCTCCACCCTGAGGTTAGAAGGTGGAGGAGAGCTGATTAGTCCTGGGTGAAACTGCAACCAGCTTCAGGCTTAACCACCTTCACTTTACCCAGTAGTGGTGAAGCTGACAGGATTCTGCTGGAACTAGCAGAGCTGTGTGGTGTTAATTGATAAAGCTGGTAACAAAACATTTACCGCTAAACTTTTTCTGCTCCGGCTCTCCCCCTCCGCTCCTCTTCCCTGCGCTGTGCGTCCTTCCTCTCTAACTCGACCATTCTTAAAGGGGTCACAGCTTGGGGGCCAGAGCCTGTTCACAGCACTATGTCTCTGCACACTGAAGACATAACTCCTCCAATCAAAATGTCGACTTTGCCACCGTTGATGCAAGATGCAATAGCTAACAGGTTAACCTTACTAATTAGAAAAGTAAATGAACCGAAATGGACATTAATCTTTGACAGGTGCTTTTTGAAAAAAGTAATAGAGCTCATTCATGCCACAGTTACAGAAGACATCTGATGACAACAGTGGGTAACTAAGTGAAGTTCATAACAAGTAAATAGATTGTCATTTCACCTTAATGCAAAAAATACATCAGAAATTCAAGGGAAATTTAAAAATAATGTATTAGCCTTACTCTTTATATCATAATTGACTTTCAACTTAATCTACATTAGATTTCGTTGAAAAAAA
>CM047991.1:6317566-6328333 GCA_026261665.1 Melanotaenia duboulayi | reverse complement strand
TATTCTATTCTATTCTATTTACCATGGCAATGCAAGAGGTGTTCTTTTCACTGTTGGAACAGGAAATCCTCCTAGAAGCATATGAAGAAGTCAAAACAGAAGGGAAACACCACCATGGTTATAAAACAAAGAGAAAAAGTGTGGATAGTATTACAGACCGGCTGAATGTGCAAAAAGTGCACAAACACACTCATTACTACACGCTCACTATGTGCCTCTGAAACCATAAAAATTACTATCAACATAGTTAATCAACATCTCAGAAACCATAGTTGTCCTCTGATCATTAATTTATTAAAATTGCAGGTGAAACTGATGCAGATGTGAGTGAAATTATGTAAACGTGTGTCTGGCTATTAAAACGTCTTCAGACGTCTTTAGGACAGAAAAAACAAACAAACAAACAAAAAAACCCATTAAACAATAATGTACATAAATTTCAATAAATCATCCCCCTCAGGTCCCCATTAGGAGGATTTTGTGAATAAGAAATCCTTTCACAGCATTAATGTTCAGGTGATATTCTCCATTAGCTCTGTACATGGCTCATGGTGTGCATTGATTGGTGTAATAGTCTACTGTACATCTCATCATTTCAGATGATCTGCAAAATGGTCTGGCTTAGTACATGACTGACAAATCTTTTGGTCCTCTGCAATCTATCAGCACCACACAGCCTCCATTAATCACTTTTAACATCACGGCTGGGTCAGGAAAGTCCCTCTCTTTTTGAAATTGTGATGATTACAGTTTGTATTCACAGGTGAATTCTCTGATGTATTGCAGGTGGACAGAGGGAACGCCTGCCAGCCTTTTCTCCTGACACCATTTGCAGACCCTCAGGAAGCGCAGCTTGCATATAATACCCATGCCAGGACAAGGGTAAGGATGCTCTCCTGAAGGTACGCTTTCAGTGTCTTCACCACTTGCCTAGGGTCAGCCTAGGCAAGACATGGAACATCACAGTGACGTGTGTTGTCCTCCACAATGTGGCCATTAGTTTAGTTAATAAGCATGCTTTCAATTTCAGTTAAATATGACCTGCAACGCCAGAGTAATTTTAAATAGATTTGGTCTGCTATGGGGTGTGTTCTGTATACTGTGTCTGTATACAGGCCTGCAGGGAGGCGACTGCATCCATTTATATGTCTGTTAATTAGTTGTGTATGGATCTGTCCTGCATTTATTTCAGTGTGCAGACATGAGGGGTGTATTATATACCAAACTTTATGAAAGTTTATCAGTTCTTGTGTTTTATAGTATGCTTTGATTCTGTGCATTTTATCTCTCAAACTGGGGGCCCCAAAATACCTAAATAAATTCAGAGGATCACCAGATCATCGGTAACCTCAGGAGCTCATGGTTTAATTGCTTTGATTTACCCTTATCTCATAAAGGAACGCTATGTTACTCTTTGTGTATTTTTATGTGATGTGTATAGAGTGTATGGAAAAGTGTCAATTATTTAATGATTGCAAAATTATTTAAAATCCTTTATAAAAAAGTTAATGCAACTGATGATCACATATTTAAATAATGACAGTGGGTCTAGTTGAATGTAATAATGCAGAACAGGCAATAAAATAAAAATTGGCTGTAATAAAGGAGGAGCTCAAATAGATCCTGGTCAGAATAAATCTCCATGGTAGCTTATGTCATAACATATCCTACTTTCCACTATCCTGCTGTTGTGCGACTGGATTGCGGATGAGTTGATCAAGGATGACCAACATATTCTGGCTTAATCCCCTATCATGGTTTTGTACAATAGCCCCCTGGTTAGCTTTGACTTCTATCTAAAGCTAACAAGACTTCTATCATAACTTCTTTTTGATTGGAAATGAAAACTAATTGTTTATGGTTAGAAAATGATTAGTTAAGGGCAAAATACACGTTTTATATGTATCCCTGCTTCAAAACACTTGATTCAAATTAATAGGTCATTCTTGACAACAAGCTGTTGGATCAATTTCATTGGAATCAGCTGTGTTAAAACACATGCAGCACAGTGGCCTTTGAAGACCGGAGTTGCCCATACTTGCTGTATGAACTCCTTCATGCATCATGTGCAAGTTGCTCTCACGGCCACTACAGGTCACGTATTTGAAAATAAAGATAAGGTATATACATGTGAAGTATGCACCTGCCTGCATCAAAGTATGCTACACGGCATGTTTTGGTGGAGGAAGAAATCCCAGATTTAGTAACTAGCTGCCATAAAAATGCTTGATTTATACTCACTGACGTAATGTGAAGGCTAAACTCAGGGCATCTGAGTTCGACTGCTGCTGATGGCGAGAGCCTCTTTCCCACCAGCAAGGTGATGTGCATCCCTCCACGGAAAAGGGAGTCCCCACCCCCCATAACCTTACGTGGAAATGAGCGGAAATTAAACCTTTTCTTTAGCTTTCATGTGCTTGTGATCAAAGATATATCAATTTTTTCTTTTTCCTCTCGTGCACGGTGCCCCTTCAGAGATTGAGTCCTGGGCACTAGTCCCTATCTCCCATAGAAAAAAACTCCCCTGGAACTTGACATCATCCATTTTGTTTATGTTAATAAAAAAAAAAATCACATATTTCTTTATCTATATTTCTTTCATTTTACAAGCGATTATCTCACACACACTACACCCACCCACACACACAGTACTCCCATCCAATACCTGAGGATTAAATGAACTTTGTGGGAATTCTGAAACCAAATGCTCACACAGTCTCCCAGCCTCTACATCCTGTCTCTTCTACTGTTTTTTTTCTTTTCTTTTCTTTTTTTGTCTTCTATCATTTCTTTCCCCTTCTTAGCAGCAGGAGTGCAGGGGTCTTGCCGAAGTACTAACAGGCACTTTTGCTAGATTGCTTCAAACTTCAAAGTGAGTTTGACATGTACACGTGGGAGGCCCAGACTGGGAGCAGGAGAGTCTCATGCTGAGACATTACGATGGGTCTTGAAAGCACTATGTGTATCTACACCATTAACATTCAAAGGCACTCACACTTTGCCGTCTCTTACATAGCTCCTTTGAATTAAATATGTGTCATCTCTGTCACACAGCTGCACTAATGTACTGTGGGTTATACTACAGAGAGAGGCTGACGAGGAGTGTTGAGACATCGGTTTCATGCCCAACATAACTAATAAAGAGCTCTTTCTGGCATTTTGTTTGACATTTGATTCAGAAGACGCACCTTCTTGTCCCATGTTTGTGGCTGTCCTTTCTCATTTAAAGTACCTTTTCTTCTGGGAGAAAGCTTTTCCCGTTGGGGAATTTTTCAGTTTTTAATTTAGAAAGTCTTCCACAGAGCAAGACACGTCTGCATAGAAAAAGATTTCAATCCTCTCAGCACACTAGAGATCTTTTCCATTTTATCATTATACGTCAGGGTATTTTCTGCCTTGTCTTTTCATCTCTGCAGTCACCACACTGACAAATCACAGCTCTCAAATTATGACAAAGCTCAAGAGCTTTAAAATACAAACAGAAAAGATAAATGGATTAACAGTGACAAAAAGCATACATGAGTTATGAATTCAAATAATGCATATATTGCTTGAGCAAATAATAGAAACTAATCCTAAACTTGGTCTTCTCATCAAAATGTGGATCATAATATACCGTATCATAATAATCCTAATCATAATACTGTATATATATCTACAAAAGTGTGGAGCTGTCACCCAAATCACCCTTATCGCCCTTATCACATCATAATGTGATAGTCTATTGTAAAAGCGTAAATCAAAGTAGCTATTGTATGCAGATGTTATTGTGACCTTGAAACATTGGAGCAAAGTATTATTGAAATATTCTAGTCAAGCAGAAACATTTCAGCTCTTTTTTTCAAGGATTAAATGACTACTCTGATTTATGTTGTTGCACACACAGAAATGTGGGACACTTATGAGCAACACGGTACATCACCTGCCTGCGAGCAATGAGCTGCTGCGTGCATGTGTCAGAATTACCAGAGTGTGTGCTGCTTTTGGTTAATAGCATGTACCAGTGATTAGGCCTATGGCTGTCTTCTGAAATCATGCACCACTGGGACTGGAAGAAAAAAGTTGCCGACATGAAGGCATATTCCTGTCTGCTTTAAGGATGCAATGTCAACAATATCACAGTGTCCCACAAGCTTAATCCCATTTGGTAAATTACACATTTTACTGACCATAGGATTCACAGCTTCCCCATACAAAAACAAATACAGTTTATAATCCATGTTTTCACCACGGAATGTATCACGCTATAACATAAGAAGTTTCATATTTTTACGCTAATATTGTCATCTTATAATATGATACGTTTCACATTTTTACAATAAACCATCACGTTACAATGGTTTATCTATCTATCTAAGAATCAGTATTGAAAACAGTAATCCAGGGGTTTAAAGAATGCTTTGTTTTTCCAAGAAAATGGGGGTTAGATTTTCCATATCTCAAAGAATTGCTGCAGAAATTATACTGTAAGTTAGACATTGTAAAACCTCTCAACAATCAGATGAATCTTATATGTGTTCAGACATTCTCAGAAGTGAAGGCTGAGCGTCAGAGTCCGATAAATCTTCCATGCAAAGAGCAAAATAATTCAAGACCGACACAAAGCTGTTATGAATGTGTTTTCCATGATCATGTCCCTGACAGCAGAACACTCATATCTGAACTATTTTATGATTTATGCCGAGTCATAATTATTCCTACTGAACATCTGACTCTGGAGGACAAACAGCAGAAGAAACAGCCAATAGACTATTCTGCTGAGAAGAAAAACAACCGCTTAAATGTGAGCCAAGCTTTGACATGTTTAGTCTGGAAATAAAGCAAAATCGTTACTTCATTTTTACAGGATTCCAACCTCTTCTGTACTCATGGGAAAAGAGCTAAAACAATGCACTTTTAATGGTCATAGCATTTTATTCTGTGCATGAAGGAACTAAAAAGCATGTGAGCCGATTGAGATGTCCACATGAAGAAACATCATCTATGTAAAACAACTGCAGGAATCAGCGAGTAATGACTGCTGGTTACCTCCTCTCCTCAATGCAGGGTTAAAGATGCACTGATGCTAATGATGTGCATACTGTACTCTGGGTGTCTCACACTGTCCTAATAGAATTACTGACAGGATTGGGCTACTTGATGGCTGGCGGACACATATATTTAGACCACTGTGTTAACATAATCAGCTTGGAGCTAATAAGATCTGAACAACCAGCAGGAAACTTCGACTGTCTCTGACTTTGTGGGGAGTTCACATGGAAATATTTTAAAAATGCATCTTCATTAGGCAGGATAGGGTTTAATAATTTAATGATTTATGGGAGAAAGCTGACAATTATTAGTTCCTACATTATGTTTTGTCAGCAGTTGCCATAAACACAATTTACTAACTTCCATGCACAGTTAATTCAGGCTCCAATTATAGCACAACTGACTCATGTCATTGGAAAATTGTGCTGGTACACAAGCAGACTTATATATGTCCATGTTCACTTCAATAGGTGTTTGTATGGCCACTTTCAGCTTGGAAGAATTAGGCTATTTTAACTGGCCACTAATTTAATGTCAAAAATCGAAATAATTGACCAGCAGTTTAACATTTTTATAGGTCTTAGGTTTCATACATGCTCGATGTTTGGGGTTTTCCATTGTTGGTCCACAAAATTCTGTCATTACACAGTTTCTTTTTCTCCTGTTTACCAGCTGCTCCAGTTGCTCCCATTATAAATCTTTTAACTGGATTCACGGAGCATGTGCAGTGTCTTGACAAGCTGCTCACACCCTCTCCTGGGGTCATTTTAGAATAACCAACTAAAGTGACATACATGTGTTAGGATAAGAAGCCAGAGAGAACCAATGCTGGAGAACATGCATGTTCTCCAAAAAATGGTCCCTATAGCTGAGATTCAAACCAGGCCCTTTGTCTTTGTGAGGCAGCCGCTTGACTGAAATCACACATTGCAGTGTGATTTCAGTCAGCCATATTCACTTGTGTTAAAAAGAAATAGAGAAACTTAGAATCTTCTTTTTATGTTTTGCTCCTAATGTTACATCAACTGAATGATACTAACAATGAACAAGTAGGCTAATGCAAATGTTGACATTTTGCTTCACTTTGTGCAAGTAAACTCTATGGTTATAGAAAACATCATTAAAAATCACAATTTTGCACTGGATGATATAGTTTCTCATTACCGTGAACATGCTCCCATACAAACTCAGGAATAAGATTACACTCATTTATATTTCAAGCTCCTAAATCGTTGTCTGCAAATGATCCCAGAAGCTGTTGTAGTAATTAGAGGTTTGCCATCCTGAAAAATAAATCTGACACATTCAGATTTGTTAAAAACTGGCCAGTTTATTAGGTCAACCTTGCCAGTACCAGGACCTCTTTTTGCCTTTAGAACTCCCTTAAATCTTCATGGTACTCAGAGATTTTGCTCTGCAGATCTGTCTGTAGCAACTGTGTGCAGTTGATATACCCAAATAAAAAAAATGGCTGTTCATCCATGATGAGAATCTCCCATTCCACCACATCCCAAAATTGCTCTATTGCAATGTTTTCCAATCCTGGTCCTCAGGGACCACTGCCCTGCATGTTTTAGTTTTGTTCAACTCCAGCACCTGATTCAGAATAACTGAACTACTTGCCAAGTTCTTATGCAAGCCTGCTAATGGGCCATTCATTTTAGTCAGGTGTGTTAAAGATGGACCAGGATTGAGAAACACTGCTCTGTTGGATTGAGATCTGATGCAGAGGAGCAGCAACTCTACTCTGAGCCCCTCTTAGATCACTGAGCTTTTCACCCTATCTCTAAGGGAGAGCCCGGCGACCCTGTGGAGAAAACTCATTATAGCTGCTGGTATTTGCGATCTCATACTTTTGGTTACTACCCACAGCTTTTGACCATAGATGAGGGTAGGAACGTAGATTGACAGGTAAATCGACAGACCGATGCAGAGTCCGCATCACCGCATATGCTGCACTTATCTGCTTGTCAGTCTCCCTCTCCATCCTTCCCTCACTCATAAACTAGACCCAGAGATACTTGAACTTCTCCACTTGGGGCAGGACCACATTCTCATCCTGGAGAAAGCACTCCACTCTTTTCCAGCTGATGACTATGGTCTCGGATTTGGAGGTGCTGATTCTCATCCAAGCTGCTTCACACTTGGCTACAAATTGCTCCAGCTAGAACTGAAAATCACGGCCCGATGAAGCCAACAGAACCACATCATCTGCAAAGAGCACAAACCCAATCCTGAGGTCACCAAACCGGACCCCCTCAACATCTCTGCTGCGCCTAGAAATTTTGTCCATAAAAGTTATAAGCATACTCAGTGACAAAGGGCAGCCTTGGTGGAGTCCAACCCTTACTGGAAACTAATCTGATTTACTGCCGGCAATGCGGGCTAAGCTCTGGCTCCAGTTGTACAGAGACCAGAAAGATCGTACAAGGTCCACGACTGGGACAAAAGCCACACAGCTGCTCATCAATCTGAGGTTTGACTACCCAATGGACTCTCCTCTCCAGGATCCCTGAATAGAGCTTACCTCGGAGGTTGAGTGTGATCCCCTTTAGCTGGAGCACACCCTCTGGTCTCCCTTATTGAAGAGGGGGACCACCATCTCAGTCTGCCAGTCCAGGCGAACTGTCCCTGATGTCCACACAATCCTGCAGAGCCGAGACAATGTTAGCCAAGACAGCCAAGACAGCCCTACAGCATCCAGAGCCTTAAGAAACTCACCCACCTCTGGGGCCCTGCCATCGAGGAGCTTTTTAACCACCTCAGCGATCCTCGGCCCCAGAGATAGGAGAGTCCATGCCAGGGTCCACCAGGTGTGGTTTCTTCATCAGAAGAGGTGTTGGTGGGATTGAGGAGGTCTTCGAGGAATTCCCTCCACAGACCCACAATGTCCTGAGTTTAGGTCAGCAGCCCCCCATCCCCACTGTACACAGTGTTGATGGAAAACTGCATCCCCCTCCTAAGCCGCGGGATGGTGGACCAGAATCTTCTCGAAGCCGTCTTTAAGTCATTCTCAATGGCCTCGCCGAACTCCTCCCATGCCTGAGTTTATGCCTTAGCGACCGCCAAAGCTGTGTTCCACCTAGCCTGCTGTTACCCATGCTGTTTGGCCTCCGGAGTCCCATAGGCCAAAAAGGCCCGATAGGACTCCTTTATCTTAAAAGCATCCCTCACTGCTGGCATCCACCACGAGTTTGGAGATTACTGCTGTGACAGGCTCCAATGACCTTACGGCCACAGCCCCGGTTCCTCAACAGTAGAGGCACGGAATACAGCCCACTTGGACAGAATGTCCCTCGCCTTACACAGGACATGGTTGAAGTTCTGCTGAAGATGGGAGTTTTTCCTCAGTTTCTGACATGGGACTCCGCCAAATGGTCCCAGCAGACCCTTACAACACACTTGGGTCTGCCAGGCCTGACTGGCATCCTCCCCCACCACCTGAGCCAACTCACCACGATCACCATGATTAGTTGACAGCTTTGCCTGTCTCTTCACCCAAGTGTTCAAGACATGCGGCCGCAAGTCTGACGATAGGACTACAAAGTCAATCATTAAACTGCAGCCTAGAGTGTCCTGGTGCCAAGTGCACATGTGGACACTCCTATGTCTGAACATGGTGTTTGTTATGGACAATCCATGACAAGCCAATCACACCCCTCCAGTTCTCACTGTCATTGCACATGTGAGTATTGAAGTCCCCTAGCAGAATGAGGGAGTCCCCAGAAGGCGTGCTCTCCAACACCCATTCCATAGACTCCAAAAAGAGTGGGTACTCTGAACTGCTGTTTGGTGCATAAGCACAAACAACAGTCAGGACCTGTCCCGCTACCTGAAGGCAGAGGGCAGCTACCCTCTTGTCCACCGGGGTAAACCCCAAAGTACAGGCGCCAAAGTGGGGGACAATGAGTATGCCACACCTGCTCGATGCTTCTCACCGGGAGAAACTCCAGAATGGACGAGGGTCCAACTCTTCTCATGGATAGTGGTTCCTGAGCTCAAGCCATGCATCTGGATGAGTTCAACTATATTGAGCCGGAACTGCTCAAACTCACTCAGGCTCCTCCTGCGCCAGGGAGGTGACGTTCCACGTCCCTAGAGCTAGCTTTTACAACCTAGGATCAGACCGTCAGGGTCTCCGCCTTTGGCTACCGCCCATGCTTACACTGCAACCTCCTGCAGGTGGTAAGCCCAAGGGAGATGTTTGTGTGTGAAAATCCCAGTAGATCAACAGTTTCTGAAATACTCAGACTAACAACTATGGCACAATCAAGGTAATTAATCAAGATATTCAGTTTGAACTTAAGCAAATCATCTTGACATGTCTACATGAATAAATGTATTGAGTTGCTGTCATGTGATTGGTTGATTAGCTATTTGTGGTATCATGCGAATGTATCTAATAAAGTGGCCGGTAAATGTAATTTCCATCTCTCAAATGGATTTTGTAATATACTTAGATTTTTGAGATTGTAGCCCAACGACATAATGATAACAATGTTGGATTGAAAGGATTTCTATGACTTCTGATACATACAAAGTGGATATTCCCAAGTAAAAAAAAAAAGTATGTACACATCAGTCTATTTCTTTCTCTCTTTCTCGCTTGCTCTCTAAAAATGTTCTTTCTTTAATTTTCCTTCTAAACTCACCTTGGAAATGTCTTCTTGTAAACACAGCTACAGTGCTACAGTAATTAGAGCAGGCTTCGGGAGGATTCGAGCCACTTCCACCTCAGACACGTTGATTAAAGGCATGCCCATTAGAGCTAATTGGATTATTTCTACTCTGTTTATCTCTTAATTCCCCACATCTGTAGTTTGGTTTGAAGTGTAGATGGGATGGAAAAGCACAACATCTCACTGATGGTTTATACAAGTCTCCCCACAATGACATCTCATCCCTGCCTGTTGGGTCTCAGGGGGAACCGCTACTGAATATGTGAAATTGGAACCATGACGAGAGAAGAAAAGAGCTTATCCATTCTCACAGCATAGCTGGGGTAACCTCGTGCTTTAATCCTACCATTTGATCCATTTGACAAAACACAAATCTGACATTATTAACCCAAAGTTCTACATTTTTATGTCTCAGATATGATGCAGCAGATCAATAACTATTTATTATGTGAAAATGCTGACCAAAGCTATTGATTTTTCACAGAATAACATTGATCTGACCTGCCCCCAAAAAGAGTTTTAGCATTTCACAGTAAAAATCAATTCTTTCTTTTTCTCTCTGTTACACATTCATTATTTTAGTGGCACCCCCAGGAGAAGGGATCTCTATTCTTATTCTTTACTGCAAGCTGGATTTCTGTGTACCTGCATATTTATTCAGGTCATAAAGTGTGAAAAGTAATCCCCCTGAACCCTGTAATCTTGTCACACTACTTGACTCTCTTTTTTGCTGCAGAGACAACTATGAAGCCAGACCTCGGCTGACAAACTGCAGCTGTGAGACTTCCTCAAAAACCATCGCAAACACTTTGCAGGTGTTACCCCCCCCCATTTCCTTTTAATACAATTCTCTTTGTCTCATTAGTTGCATTATCCTCCAGTGCTTCAATGCAGCTGATTAATTATGCATTTAGACACAACTGCAAAGACAGCTTCTTCATCACAGTAATAAATTAATAATCTGCATTTATAAGATTGTCATATAAGACCCACATCTTCTTGTGATGGTTTCTTTCTGTTTGAAGTTTATGAGAATAATTACACTCTAAAATCTGTT
>CM047991.1:6287107-6306742 GCA_026261665.1 Melanotaenia duboulayi | reverse complement strand
TATATATATATATCCAGCCCATAAACCATTACGTTATTGATTATAATATAATATAATGGTTCAGACCTTTGGTTTATTTTATGTGCCACAACCTAGCCAATAAAGCTGATTCTAATTTAATATAGTAACAAGCTACTCAATGATGGCAACATATAGATGCTGACCAAAACACTGAAGCAGAGTCCAGTCATTGAGTGATGTAGTTTTCACAATGTTAGCACCACTATCAGTTGTGATGCACACATGTTTTTGCTTCATCTAGACCCCATGACTCCAGTAATTCAGTCAAGCCTTTTGCAAATATCTCTGCTGTATGGTCGTCCAGAAAGTAAGCCCTTTCCAAACATTTGATTTTCAGGTTCCATTCTCCTTCTATGTAGTGAATGGAGAGACTGAGGTAGGGCTCCAACATACGACTAGACCAGAGGTGTAATGTTGTGGCATAGAAAGAAATGTATATATGTATATATGGAAATATTTTTACCTTATGTTCGGTTTGCAGGTTATTGTTTTATGTAGAAATGTATTTGGATTTTATTTCTAGCTTTTGAGTCCCACCTCAATGGATTGTTCCAGCTAATTATCTGCAGGATATAAAAGCTCTTAGTTGCTCTTTGTAACGTGAGGATAGTCAGTGTTCCAATGGTCAATAAATTTGACCAATCATGGTTGGATTGTACACATATTTATAAAAAAGTTTTATTTAGCTGGGCTGAGGTAAAATGACTCTTTGGATTGTAAAGGATTCATGGGCTATATTGAAAAAGGAAAGGGAAACTGTGTTTTTCTACTGAACTTTTTATCTATCCTTTTTTTTTCTATCGCACCAAACATCTATAGATCGATATATATCATTATCAAATTATCGCCCATCCCTTGTGTGTTGCCCTAATACAGGGTTGCCCAAGTCCAGTCCTCCGGATCTGCTATCCTGCAACTTTTAGATGCAACACTTCTCCAACACATCTGTCTGAGTTGTCACTGATTTGAATAATGTGACTTTATGGCAGTTTAAAAGAGATCGGACTGTTTTCTATGTAATGCAAAAAAAATCTATTTTAGATAAGGTGGTGGTCACAACCCTCTCTGTTTCCCCTCACAGAACATTTTGTCATCTTTCAGCTCACTGTTTTGGTTTTCTACCACAATAAAATCTGGTTTAGTCTCAACATTATTTTTAGAAACAGGCAGCACTACTTTTGTTGTTGCTTGTTTGTTTTAAGTGAAAAATCAGTAGTGAAAGTGGGTTTCATAAAAACTAAAAGTCAGGGAAACAAACATAAACAAAAAGTCCAGGTAGCAGGGTGAAGGAACCCATTTTTTCCTTCTAAAATATTGACGATTTTTTCTTTTTTATTAAAGAAAAAAACTTGTGTTAATCTATGAGGTTTATGTTAGTAAGTTAAACTTGCATCCAGTAAAGTCTAGCTGCACCTAGCTAGTTGTTAGCTATTTGCAGAAAGCTAATAACTTCAAAGAAGAACTACTTACAATCAGAGCAGACTTGTTTAACTGTGCTGTGATTTTAGGTTCTGATAAGAAATTTGTCTGTTATGCTGGTAAATATTTGAATTAAATTACGGTAAGATGCCAACTTGTCTTAGTGTTTTAAATCCTCAGCAGGTGGCTGAAATCATGTTTAGTGATTTGCTTACAATGATGAGAGTGACCCAGAAATTCTGTGTGAAAAGCTGAAACAGTGAGCCGAAGGATTCCTCTCCATTTCCCCTGAGTTCTACAGAGCCACGGTGGGGAAATGAAGAGCAGAGGGACTATAGTCTTTTGCAGCCTTGTTATCCAAAATGGATTTTTTTTTTTAAATCAAACTTCAGTAGAAGTAAAGGGTCAGAGCCAAACTTTGGGGCAACAAACACATAACTGACTTACTTCAACACCCTTTTAACTCCAATTCTGGAAACAAAAAGGTCTAATGTAGACAACAGGCCTGCTCACAATGATGCCAGCCAATATAGAATCCCAAATGAAGCTAAAAAGGATGTATCTGGACTCTATGACTCTATGAAAACCCACACATTCATAAGAACATGCAAACTTCCAAACATCAATATTTTTCTCACCATTTGAGTGGCAAAGTAGAAGTAGAAGAAATACAAAACAACTGTAGGTGAACCTGAGTGTAGCTGCAGCTTCAGGTAAGAATTTGAAATTGAGTTATTTATTTTTTTCAGACGTTGCATAAAGTCATCTGACCTGCAGCACTTGCTACACAGGAAACACTAACTGTCTGACTTTCATTTAGGAAAATAGCTATTCTAATTATTAAGAAAATTATTAATTATTAAGAATTATTAAGAAAAATGTATATCTGATAATGCTGCATAATCCCCCTGTGGGCATACTTCGTCTGAATTACGTAGCATTGGTACAGCAATCTATGTTATTGGGCTTTGCCCTTCACGGTCTTAAGTGATAGTGTCACTACGTAGATGGCCTCATTGTGGCAAAGCAAGTCAGTGGATCATTAATCATCTAACTGAGGGCCTTGGCTGGTTCATAACGTTATAAGAAACCAGCCGAGGCCAATGCAGTCACGAATGGCCAAAAGGTGAAATAAACCATTTCATTTAATTGCATAAGATCTTCTAAAGAGCACATAAGGAGCACAGAGAGCATGATGCTTGCTGTTTGCTTGGTCTCATGCTTGTACACTCTGTGATGCATTTGCACTCTTCATAATTTTCTAATTTCATTTTAAAAATTAGATTTGCTTCTTACTTCTGCAGGTGCACATTTTCTAGTAAACACTTCACTGTCTGAAGGATTTTATAATCAGTTGAGAACTGGCCATAAGGAAATAATCTGCAGCCGAGATAATTCCCTCCGTCACTGATGAGATTGTTCAAATTAAGTAACACCTCTTTAAACCAGCTGGCAATTTGGTAGGATGCTATCTGTCCTAAAAATATAATGCTTGGATGTATATTGGTTTTTTATGTTTGTCTGTAGTAGAATTAGAAGAAAGCTGGCCACAGGAAAAGAAAAGCCCTCCCCCACTCCAGGAGAAATAAACTCAAGGTAAGGCGAATGAAAAATGAAGATCCAGAAATACAATGGCAAGTCATCCTTAAAACTCCACCTGATATGTGATATTGGAAGAAATGTGATTGTTAATTCAGAGCACTGTTATAAGTAATATGGAACTGTGAGACAGGAGCTTTTTAAGAGTCTCCTGAGCCTGGAATTAAACTTGCTCTCTTAATAACCTGATGAGTAACACATTCATAATGCTTGACTGCAGGCTTCACGGAACCCCGCGGCACATTCATAAATACTGATTTACGACCTGTGCTGGCCTTACGGATGAAATGATCATTTGTGACGGGCCATGGAACAATGTGTCAAAACTGTTTGTGAAAGAGTAAAGGTCTTCCTGTCACTTTACATTGCCAGCTGAAAGACATGGCTATGACACAATTTTGGTTTTGAGTTTTTTTCTTTTTCTTGTACCACCTGTTTTTTTTTTATCCAGCTCTTTTGGTTTTGTCTAAGCATACAACTGTGAATGCATGTGCATTCTTCAATAAAAAGAGGAATTTTTATGTTTACTATGATTACATTCAAACAGTAAATTAATTATGACTGTAGTCTATGAGGATTTGTTTACAGTTTTCATTTTCATCGATCTTTGGAAATGAGTTAAAGTAGAAAAGACAAACATTTTACTGCGGGAAAAAAGACAGAAACTGAGATGACTGAGCTTTCTTTAAGCCATTTTTACTTGTGGTCTGGCTATAAATTACACAGACTACAAAAGAAGAACTTGCTTAAAAAAATTAAAAAGAATCAACCGTACAATTAAACATGGGGAAACTTTTGAAGTTGTTCCTTGTCCTAATTAAAAGAATGCTTTAGGACATAGGCAGCATAGACTGGTGTATCAGACTGTTAGAAATATGGTGTTTTGTGGTCCAGCAGAAAGGGGTTTAGTGTCAACTTGGTTTTATCAAGCATGCACTGGTAACGTCTTTGTAAAAGAAGCTAATCTGCTTTCTTCTACGCTACTAACAAACAGCGGGAAATGGGAAAATCATGACACCATATAATCCTGGAAAGTAAAGTGGTGAGCAAACACCATTTGTGGCCTTGGTTCAAAGCAGGTTGCGAACAAAATGGGACTCCAACATAATGTCAAGACAGAACATTTTTTGGTCTTTTTTTCTTAAGCAAAAGTGTGTTACCCATCTGTGTTTATTTGGGAGAGGGGTTTTAGGATCTCATGATGGAACTGGAGTCACAACGTCCTTGACAAAAGACCAATAAATCCATTAAAACAAACATTGAGAGCTTTTGCAAATGTTGTCATATGTATGTTATTCAGTATTGGGTTGAGTTTTATGAAGATGAAGCAGAGAAACAAGCAGAGTCTTATATAAGCCACACTGGCTCATGATGAAAGAGTGTGTGACGTACTTGATCCATTGGTTGATCCATTAACTTGCCTCAGCAGAAATGACCCAGGCTTTCAATGAGGGGTTAGGGTTAATCATTTTTAATTAATTACTTTCTACATTGTTCTTGAAATTTCATCTTTCAGTGAACTAAATAGTGAAAGGTTTTTGAGATAATGCAAGAGAATAACTTAACGTGTAGTCTAGTAATCTTTCAGATAAAGCCCACAATGCAGGTGGATGGACCAAAGTGTATTATATATTTGAGTTTGGATAACTAAAATGGACTTAGACACTTAAAGTAATCCCATCAACATCTTTTAAATAAACTATTTTTTATAAATGTATAAATACTGAAACTTCCTCTCCTGTAGCAAATTAATTTATTAAATGAATGGTTTTCCATGAACCTGCATATTGTAGACGACATGAGTTGATAAACAGCATTGTAGTACTGCTGAGCAAATCCTCTGCTGTTAGTGGTAGTTAACCCACATTACCAAAAGATACCTTGGCTGACTTGAGAAATATATATAACCAAAGTACAAAAGGGCAAAATTTAAACCTGAACATTGAATTTGTATGAATGCATTCAAATAATTGTTTGTTCCTTTAAAATGCTCATATTTGATTTTTGAAAAAAAAACAGCCCTACCGTATAGTGTATTTTGTTTAATGTCTACAAACGATGTAGACATTTAACATTTATCTAAACAGAAAGTATTTTAAGTGGCCCATGATATGGTGAATTTCTGTGGTAGCTTTGTTTCCATAAAACAGTTTATATAACAGTGACATTGTTCCTGGCTCTGACCTCGCATCAAGAGTCTGTCAGCTCCACATTTATTTAAATCTTGGCTCTCTTCTAGTTTTTCAGCTGCAATAACCTTCATGTGCATCTAATGATCAGACCACACAGCATAAAGTGGCATTAGTCAAAGTTGACTCATTATCATTTCCATATGTGTATCTGATCATGGTATGTTTATTATTCATCGTATGGGTCAAAGTTTCTCCAGTTTTTTTTATTTAGATGTTTATGTCTATTTTAAATCTTTCAGAATGATTCAAGGGAAAGAGATAAAAAAAAAATCTAATTCATAGGGAATTATTGTTGATGTTTGAGCAGAAACCCTTCAAACATAGTGGGAGAAGCAATATAATGCTTTGGAAAAAATTTCCTTTGACTATATCAGAAGCAGAACAAGCCACATTTAAGTGTTTGGTTTAGTTAAAATAAATGTACCTATTTTTACTCATGTTTCAGACCCATTGTTTGAGCTGACTTAAGAACTGCCAGTCAGCATCTTCTGCGTACAAGCCTTATTTCTTGTGCTTTAAAACCTAATGCATACTTAATGTTTTTAATGGTACATGTTTGGATAGATGTTAAACTTGTGTGATGCAACAAAATAAAAAGAAACACCTTTTAATGAATATGATTATCCTCACAAGCAGCTCTCAGTGAAATGAGACTATGTAAATCAGTCAGAGCAATGAAATCAGCCCCTTAAACACTCACTGCTGTCATGTAAAAACGAAACAGACACCCACACAGATTACACGTTCTTTTGATTGATTGTTTACGCACAAAACAGGAAGAAGGATGCAGGGGAGTCTTGTCTAATCATGTCTATGTCTTTTTCTTTTTCAATTCTTCATGTCTTCACCTTAACTTAAAAAACTTAAGCATGCATCGGATGACATCATGGCTGCTATTAAATTAAACTTTCAAGACTTTGGACCTGAAATAGCAATTGTGAAAGTTCTGCTGCTTTGTGATTCTCAGACATTGTCAGCACTGCCTGAAACTATTTTAATTAGAATTTCAACTCTTAACATGTAATAGATGACACACTTGTTTTCACAGACATCAAGCTACTGTTCACATAATAAACATAGTCTGTTGGAAATAGATGATAGCATTAGCAGAAAACAATATTCTCTCAGTCATTAGTGATGTTCATTATGTTCATTATGTTTTGCACATTCAATATGCACATTATGACAAATGTGCATTTTGCAAAACCATTTTATTTCTTTTCAGATGTCTAAAAATATGTTATCATCCCCTTAAATAAGAAGACTGAGCAAAGCATTTCAGAGGGCACAACAAATATAAAATATCTATCCAGGTACACATCCACCCTTCCATCCATTGTCTATACCAGCTTATTCTAATGCCAGGTCGGGGCCAGGTACACATCATGTATACAGCATCAGCTGCAAATACAGGTGCTGGAAGGGGAGAATAGGCTTAACTCATCCCCTGGAGTCTCTGTTAGTCGATGAAGCAGAAGTTCATGTCCCGCTTTTGACAGCAAACTGCTTAATAGGTTGACATTTGGAAGAAATGTCAGATGTGCATCCAAGCTCATCTCTGAAAACCCAAAGATTGTTAAAGATGCAGGAATAAACTGGATAAAATATTTCAAATTGGAGAAAAAATGTTTCTGAAATGTATTAAAAGACTTGCTCTCTGGTTCAGTTGCAACCTTCATTTCTTAAAGCAGACCACAAGAAAACTAGAATGATTATGGCAGTTGAATAAGCTGGAAGAATATTACATACCTTTCAAAGTCAGACTTTTAACACATAAGAGTGCAGAGCTAAAATAGCTTTAATTCCACATTAACTGAGTAGAACAATAGCAGCTCAAAGTTTCTTGTCTGCACAGTAGCCAGGCTGAGAAGGAATCACAGCTCTGTTGAAGCTCATATTCCTTTATCACTTTGCCATAATGATTTTATAAAGTTTATCACAAACAAAATAGACTTGATTAGAGGCAAAATCCATGGCTCCAGTCTTCATTCTTCTTCTGATGGGTCATGTAATCAATTAGTGCTGGACATGACCACTGAACCTGATCTAAGCCTGGACTGTTTCCGTTCAATTCAGCTCTCAAAACTAGCATAAACAATTGCAACTCCTAAACCATCAACATATCTTCTAGGTCCTACTTCAACTAGATTATTTAAAGAGATTGTTTCCTTAATTACCAGTACCTTGTTAGATGTTTTCAATCTATCCTTATCAGCTGGCTATGTGCCCCAGGCATTTAAGGTTGCTGCAATTAAACCTTTTCTTATAAAACCCAGTCTTGATCCTGGAGTCTTGGCTAAATGCAGACCTATATCCAATCTTCCTTCTATTTGTACAATTCTAGCAAAAATTGTTTCCAATCAATTATTCAACCATTCGCACAGAAATGATCTGTTTGAAAGTTTCGGTGTGAGTTTAGGTCACACAATAGCATTGAAGCCACTCTGGTGAAAATCACTAGTTATTTCCTTTTGTCCTCTGACAGTAGACTTGTCTATACTCATTTTATTGAACCTCAGTGCTGCATTTGACACAACTGACCTTAACATTTTATTGCAAAGGTTTCGAAATGTTATTGAACTTACAGAACCCCACTAGCCTGGTTTAAGTCTTACCTAGCTGTTAGGCTCCTGTTTGTCAATGCACATAAGTCCTCTTCTGACAGCAGAGTCAAGTACGGTGTTCCACAGGGTTCAGTACTTGAACCATTACTCTTCATCTTATTGTTCAACTGAGTCAATTCATTAGGCAATATGACATAAACTTTCACTGTTATGCAGATACTCAGCTATTCCTATCCATGAAATCAGATGAGACTTTTAAGCTAACTAGACCACAAGGGTGTTTTATTGATATAAAGAACTGGATGACCACAAACTTCCTGTCATTAAACTCTGGCAAAACAGAGATTGCTGTGTTTGGACCTGCGGACCTCAGGAACTGGGTGTTAAATCATCTATCTTCCATCTTCTGTGGATGGTCTCACTTTGACTCCTAGCAAAACAATGAGAAACATTGATGTTATTTTTTTTTAACAGAATATGTCCTTTAACTTAAATATAAAACAGGTTACTAAAAGTGCTTTCTTTCATCTTCGTAATATAGCAAATATCCGGAAGATTCTGTCTCACAGAAAAAAATCCATGCATTCGTTAATTCCAGATTGGACCAATGTCCTAAAGCCGCTCTAAACAGGCTGCAGTTGATCCAAAATGCTGCTGCGAAGGTTCTGATCAAGACTGGTAGGAGAGAACACAGTCCTGGCTTCTCTACAACGGATTCCTGTGAGTTCCTGGATCAAATTTAAAGTTTTACTACTCACATTTAAAGCTTTAAGCAATCTTGCTCCATTATACCTTAAAAACACCTAGTTCTATTCTGTCCCAGAAGAACACTCCGTTCTCAAACAGTGGGAGAACAGTCAGAACTTTTGGTTCTCCATGTTTCTGGAAGTAGATGGGGTAGCAGGGCCTTCAGTTATCAGGCTCCTGTCCTATGGAACCAGCTCCCAGTCAATGTTCAGGATGGAGATTCTGGGCCTCATTTATCAAACGAACATGGAAATGAGTGCACATCTGATCGCAGGAATGATCTTACAATTGGATTTATGCATGATTTTTAAAACATTCTGATCTGACTGATTCCAGTGTAGAAATGATCGGGCATGATAAATAAATATGGTGGTTGAAATCCATTGTCATTTACATGTTATGCCCTTAATTATTCAAGGTCAGGAGGCCTTGCCCCGTGAGGTCAAACCATAGAGAGGAAACATTCTGCCAAAAAAAGAAACGTTTTGGAGGTTGAGATCAAAAAGCTTCACTTTTTTGTGAAGTAGAAAAGTAGAAAGAGGTGCTGTTTGGTACCCTAAAAACCATAGACAAAGGAGTGCACAAAAAAGCTACATGGAAGAGGGTCATGGAGGCAATTAATAGCCTCACCATAAAATGCTCATTAAGTAGCATATATTTGCTAATAATTTATATTTAATTTGTTTTTAATTTGGATAATAGACAATTCCTGGTAACCTACAGTCACAATTCTTTACTTTGTGCACCTGAAAATGTAAACGACATGGTAAGAGATGAATGAAAACATTCAGTGAATAAAACTTTACAAACCACTAAATGTCTGTGTTTACTTGCATTAGCTAAGCATTATTGTGGTCAAGGTTCTGTAATATAAAGCCACTTTTTACAGCGTCCAAAAGAGAAAATTAGGAGCCTATAGCATCTTTACCTGTCCAGTTAAGAACTGCACATTTTAGTGCACAGCATGGGTCAACATTAGCCTACTGATTAAATAAGTAATTAATTAAGTTATAGACTACTTTTTTTGTTAGAAAAGACAGATCAGCTTCTGTCTCCTCTGTATAGCTGCCAGTGGAGGCTGTGCTGGGCACGATTGCCTGGGCATAAACTCCTTTGGCTGTGCAGGGGCATCAAAATGCTCCATGAGCCAGAGCAATATTGTACAAGACTGCGCAGGACAGAATTATTCCAGCCGGGTGATGAGATACTCCGAGAGTGAATATAGGTATGAGTTTGTTTGCAAACACAGATCGTTGTTTGTATTTATCATTATTTTAAACTTTAGTGTATAATGATTTATGACATATTGATTATATTTGACTATATGTGTGGGCTTAGGCTGTTTATGCTCTCAAATCATTTTAATTGCGTCTCTGTTGGTGTGAAAATTTTGGGAATCCATTTATTTCTAAGTACTAAATATGTGGCTGCTTATACTTAGAAGACAGTTTTATTAATAATGTGTACCAAGACTGGCAGCCTTTGCTCCTCATTGCATGTGAACAGCTTGCATTAGCTCCTTCACTATGAGCAAACGTTAGGACACCCCTATTTATTAATTAGCATGTTTAGCTAAACTTAAACTTCTCTCCAGTACATCCATTATTATTTTTTCAATCTAAACAGTCTGTTTAGGCTTACATGACAAAAATACAGTCAGGCTGAGTGCTGTTGTGATGAGCCAGCATCCCAATACCCATCAGAGCTGTACACCACATTCTGTGAAAGATTCCAGTGAAAATTGCTAGCAGCTGTGTGAGCTGAGAATGCAGAAAGACAATCACAGGACAATTATTGCCACAAATGGATTTCACTGGGATTTGAAAGTAATTAGCTGGGACTTTCCTCAACCAGACCCACGCTGTCTAATTTGCTCATCCACAAAAAGTAAAAGTGGCGAAGCAGTCTAATTTTAAAACCAATCTTCCACTCCCATCAAAAGCCAGGAATTTTCATTAGCATCCTGTCACTGCTCAACAGCACAGCAATTATTTCTTAATTGGAGCTCATTTTAAACATATTTGGGACAGAATAATTAAGACTACATGTCACTGAGCCCAAACACAGGTGAACATGGTAACATACTATCATGCCAGCTAAGTAGCAAAACCTTCAGTAACTTGGTCATGTGTGCTAATTACTCTTGAGAAATGTCAATTTAAGACTAGATAATATTTATTGGGGAAGAAATAAACAGAGAATAGAGTAGTGTCTGTTTGAAGCTTTTGTGGTGTAAGCTTCAATGCTGCAAAAATGTTTTGCAAGTAAGAACTATCATAGTTTGGTGTATAAACTTGTTAACTTTTGGCAAATAGCACTACAGAAAATACAACTTTTGGAACCTTTTGGTCTGAACAAAAGCAGTCAACTGTTAAGGAAAGGTGAAAACAAAGGGTCACGGGATTATCAAAATCTCTACCAATTCAGTTTTAGTACAATCTATTTGGTGGTCAGTATTTTTCTGTTTAGGCTGAAATTTGCTAACTAGTATCCAAAATATCCTAAAAGCATTTCAAGAGACATGGCTGATGACATTTTGCAAACATCTGCCAGCAAATGTTTTCTCTTAATAAATAAGTAAATTTAAAAAACAGTTGAAATACAACTGGATCATAAAGACGGACTTTCTAACCATTCAAAGAAAACATAAACACATTTACTCTTGCGAGCACAGCTGTGCAGTACTGTATGTGTACTTCAGACCCAAGCAAGCTTGGAAACAGAAGTCAGTCATGACCGAGAAAGATGATTTGTGTCCAGTCTATGCTGAAGTCTGAGCCATTGAAAAGGAATAGTATGGTGAAGTGGAACAGCAATTTTACATGTTTACACAGACTTTTTGAGCACAAACAGGCCCTCTAATCTGACTTGCCCTAGCTGCCTTTATGAATGTCCTCAAAGGACATAGAAACATAAGCATTGGAGATAAACAAATGCTTTAGTTATTGTATTTAATTATTTTTATTACATTTTTCATCATGACTGTTACTTTAACTACCACACTATTCTAAGAATGCAATGTATTATTTTCTATTTTCATGTCCAGTTTATTACTGTATGATTGTCTTCATACAAATGAGGACAAATTAAATGCTTGAAATAGTCTTTAAGAATTAGACTCATGCAAGAAAATCTTGTTTTTGAAAGCCTTTGAGAGTCATAACACTTGAATAAATAACACCAGATAAATAGGACCGTCTGTTACATGGCACATTGTCAATTATGATGACATCTTACAAAATCTATCAGAGGTCCATAATGTAAGTCCCCTACATTAATAGTTCTCCAGCACTACATGAGTCTTGCAGTTGTCAGGATTGGATGTAAGATTCGAACTAGGTGAGACTGTCTCAAACAGCTTGTTCACTGTCGCTATGTAGGTACTAAAGCTGTGTTTTTCTACTTGTAAGCTCTGATAAATCCACCAAACACTTTATTGTTGGATTGAGTTTCAGATGGATTACGAATGCAAAAAAGCACATCTGCTTGTTAGTTTGTATGCATGTTTCATCTGATTTGTTAGTGTATGATTAAATATTTGTAGAAACATACCCTCCACCAGTTGAAAGTATCTCCTAAAACTCAGAAAGTACCTTGAGTGGAATCCTCAAAGGTACTGGATCCTCAGCAGTGCACACGTCACGCCGGGCAGAGACCCAGCAGGTCAGGCTAGGGCCCAGCCTGACACGGTTTGTGATCTTCCTGGGCAGCGGACAACGCTGAGACGTTGAAAAGGTTCAATAATTTATTAAATTCATATGGCCACCAGGAACCTCAGCAGATCTTAGAAGCACCACCAGATAGTACTAACTCCTACCCCCGAGCAAAGCAAACTACAGGTGGCGTCTGGAGCGCAAAAAGGAAATGCAGTGCACTTCAACTTTCAGATTTATAAAAGAGTGCACATGCATGTCCTATAACTGTTTCTGTTTATAAATCGGACTATAAAGCGGGCACATGTGAGGGAATGCCTTTACACACCCACATGTGGCTATAAATGATGAGGTGGACACCGATAATACATCATCACATCATTTCCATGATGGCTCGGGAGGGGTAAAGAGGGAAGAAGCGGATTTATTTGCGGTGTAAGGTAGAGATCCTGATGGACCACATTGACAAACGTAAAAATGTTTAATTGATGGGCATGGCGTGGGCATTACTTCTGTCAGAAAGGCAGAACAGTGGCAGCAGGTGGCAGATGCTGTCAGCGCAGTGTCAGAAGGCAAGACACGACAGAGGCATTGGATGTTGCAGGTGGATATCTCAGTCGGTAGAGCATCCTTATGCCATGCAGGAGATTGATATTCGAATCCCAGACTGGTGAATCTCTTTGGAGAAAAGCGTCTGCTAAATGACAGTACTGATTTAGTCATTTGTTTTGATGTATAAAATAAACATGTACAGATACATCAGAGATTGGTAGCAGTTTATTTAGTGTTAAATAATATTTCTTTCTAGTTGCTGGGTGCTCCAGCTGGGTGGGCGGTGCAGAGGGACGCAATCACCGTTATTAACCAGGTGGCCAAGGAGTTGCGGGAAATAAAGACCATCTGGACAGAAATTAGGACAACAATAAAGAAGCATTGTGTAAGAATAAATAAATAAAAGAAATCCACCTCATGTGTGTTTCATAAGTGTTGCATCACTTCTAGACACTCCAGTCTGCATCCCACTCTTACTTTTTATATTTTCTTTTACTAACTGGTAAATGTTGGCAGCAGACTCTCCACCTCATCATTTTATTCTGTACCGTTGGTGTTGTCGTTTCCCGTTTTCCCAAACTTTGTGCATACGCCTAGGACAGAGTTGCCGTGGAGGTAGGTTTCATTTTTATAAATCCCAAAAGTTGACTATATTTGGTGTACGCCAGTTTTTGTGCCTACACCAGCTTTATAAATGAGGCCCCTGGGTTGTTCTCTGGACTCAGTGCAGGTGGAAGGTGACAAAAGGGTGCTTGCAAACTGATATTCATGCTGGACCATGAATCCCACCCTCTGCAGGATGCCCTGTCTGCTCTGGCGAGCAGCTTCAGTGACAGACTGATCCCTCCTCACTGTGCGAAGGACAGATACCGCAGGTCTTTCCTCCCTGCTGCTGTCAGACTTCCCAGTGATGACATGTAAACTGTGTTTACATATTTATATACATGTTTATGTACATATTTATATACTGTCCATACTCACCCTGTCAGATTATGTACTGTGCATTTTATTACTTATTGGGTGTGGGTGTTCTTTTTTATATCACCTGCATGCTTCTGCTGCTGCACCTGTACTGTTGCAAGAAAGCAATTTCCCCACTGAGGGACTAATAAAGGTTTTCTTATTTTTTATTATTATTGGTCTTCCTCTCTATATTCAGCAGAAAATTCTATGAAAATCGGTATTTGTATTTTGAATTTCTCCGTCGGCCCAGATTAAAAACTTGTGGAAAAGGTATACTAAGAACATATTTAATGTTTGTCAACAGGTTTTCTGAATTCAGTAATGCAAAGAAACTGTCCAGAGGAGAGGGATGGAGGATTTGTCAGTTTAATCTACAGATCAGTGCTGTCACAAAATACTGGTAGATAAAGGGTGAGTACAGATTTTAAATTCCTCAGATATTAAAATGCAATCTTTTAAGCAGACCAGACGGCAAGCGTTACATAGCGGATTACTTATTACAACTGAAAGCAACTTCTGACTTGACTTGGACTTAAGGTCAAACACTTGAGACTTGACTTGTACTTGCAACAAAGGATTGTAAAATCTCTCTACTTTTAAGATGAGGATTAAAACCTTACCTTTGATAAAAACGTCTGATAAATCTTTTAGTTAGGGGTGGTCAAGCCATCCTTTACTTATGCTGCTATAAACTTAAGCTGGATTTATACTCGCGCAACATCATCGTAGGGTAGGGTCGCCCAGTAGATGCAGGTGAAATTTGCGCTTACACTTTAGTGTATAATTACAGCATCGTGTTGCAGTTTCTCTTCTGTGGTAAGCACACAAATTCAGCAAGAAACTCCAAAAATCAGTACACTTGTAATAACAAACCGCCAATCAAAAGCATCAACATCTGCACATTACCAAACATAAACGATATATACAGGATTGACTATGCACCAGTCAGGAAGAGAACTGAAGCAGAGTGAGTTTCATAATCAAGGTTTTCCTTTCTTGTGTAATAACAGTGAAACCAGTCACCTTTGTCAAATATTTTATTGCATTTTCACAATATAAAAGTTTCATTCTGTGTGAATGAACAAAATAAGCCACATAAATAAAAGATTTACAATGTGCACCATTGTCCCGGATAGCTTACTAACAGGTGGTGTAATGTTCTTCCCCTGCAGTCGCTGCAGGTATCTTGCATACCACAGCTTTGTTGGTTGGTGTAGTGAAGAACTTAGCGAACAGAAGCCTCATCCACTCACTGACATTAAAAAAATAAGTTTGTAATGTTGACGAGACTTTGTTTGCTTAGTTTCTGCACAACTTACATAATTTATAAAGTAAAATCAAGTTTTATAAAAATAAGTATTATGAATATTTCTTTTTCTAAACATTTTACTAATATTGTCTGAGTGTTGGTTTAGTTTTCACAGGTTTGGCAGCAGCTTGTCCTTCATTTTAGATAAACTTTCTTGAACACAGTTTTACTCTCGGAGGTCATCGTCTGCCCACACTGCATTTTCATTGAAATGCCAGAAAGAGCCTAAAAAGCAAAATAAAACATTTTAAAATAAATGTATTTTTAGTGGTGACGGCATAAAGCCAAACTATATTATTGTAGCAATAATAAGAAGAATAACAATATTCTGCCCAGAAACAGAAAGAATTTGGTATTCTTGTGTGTCCAAACTTGTTTCCTGAAGAGCCACATTCTTTGGAACAAAATGAAGAAACACATTTTGGAATACCTCCAAAGCTGATATTTGGTGATCATGGCTAAGCTTTTCTACCTAATGGAGAGGTTTTCTTTATAAGTAGCTTCTCTACTACCAACACTACCATAACAACATAGCCTTTTTTTTTCTCAAATAACATACAGTTGTAATTATGACACTAACCCTGTAGTACCCTGTTGTACCGATATCGTACCATAAAACCAGCAGTCTTTGGTAAAGTGCTGGTCACAAATACAAACTGTGCAACTCTGTGGCTGGCTCCCAAAAATAAACCCCATCCATTGCTGTCTAACCAGTATTTCCTTCAGTAATTTGAACAAATGCAGCTTTCCTTCACAGCCAAAGAAGCATTTCTTATGTGACACTGAAAACGTCACTTTGTCCACCGTGGTGTCTTTTGCCTTACCCAAAACGAGTCGAAGGTCAGATAATAGCAATAAGATCAGTTTATTTATAATAAAACTAAAAGAACAAAATAGCCAGGGAGTCAGATCTTCAGTAACAACCACAGAAGCAAAAAGCAAAAAAACAAACTCAAAATCAGCCAGGACAAAACCCAGGGATAATCAAATGGGTGAACGGAAACTGGCCTACTAATCTGAGATAAAAGGTGAAGCAGCTTCAAAAGCAATGCTTATTTACAAACTATACACAATTACAATTTAAACTAGCCCAACACATTTGAACTTTAACCACTCTAAACTAACTAAATCCTAAGCTTTAACTCCAAAACAACAACCTAAAGAGAAGCCAAAAGAGCTTTACATTGTTATCAAAACCAGAAAAGACTATCCACCAATAAACCAAAAAGAAAAAAAATCTCTAAAGCCTATTGTTTTCAGCGCCTTCACAACTACATGTGGAGACACACTGGAAAACTCAGTCATTTATAAGATAAAAAAAAAAGAAAAGAAAACTGAGCTGTTCACTTGTCTGATTAGTATCCAACACTATAACACTGTAAAAAGCTCAGAAAAGTCAAAGTACCATAATAGGGTACTATTATTTATTATATATCATTGGCTAAACTTGATTTGTCTCTAAAGTGCTCTGATGTGACATTGTTGTGAAGGGGCACTACAAATAAAGCTAAATTGAATTGAATATATTGTGCTGTCGCTTGCATGTGTGGCAAGGTCTAGCCTGCTGCAAGAACTCTATAGATCTGAGACTGAATCTGATTAGAAACCATTACTTAAGACAACTTTAAAACAAACAAACATACAGAAAATATATCAGTATCTCTGGAAATTGTTTCCAATCATCTTTATGCGGACGATACACAAATAACTGTCTTCCTCATTAAACTGCCAGTTTAACATTAAGCAGTGGCTGGGCAGCGATCATCTTCAGGTAAACTCAGACAAAACTGAAAAACTGAATGCCATCCCTGACATTAAACACAAACTGGGTGATATAGGAGCCACACATAATCCCAGTCTCAAAAACCTAGATGTACTGTAATTGTCAAAGATACACCATCTCTCAAATAATAAATTTTCAATACATTTAAGAAGAAACCGCCTTTTTCATTTGAGGAAAATTGCATAACTTAGAACAATGGGGTCAACAAGTGAACTAGATAATACATGCTTTTATCTCATCGAGATTAGATTACTGTAAAAGCCTGCTAACTTGTCTCAGTAAGAAAGAGCTAGGCCGTTTACANATTACTGTAAAAGCCTGCTAACTTGTCTCCGTAAGAAAGAGCTAGGCCGGTGGGCCAGAACTCTGCTGTGAAGCTTCTGAGTCTCTCAAACAGAAAAAAATAAAAATAAAAATAAAAATACAATCCATGTTTTAAAATCACTTCACTGGTTACATGATTTTAGTATCCATTTGTCATGGTTTTAACATTAAGAGCTCTTCAAGGTCAGGCTCCTCTTTTTAATGCTAATCTGCTTCAGCCATACACGTCCTTTTTCAGTCCGAGGTCATCTGATCAGAATCTTTAAATGGTCCCTCACATTCGCTTTAGGATGTGAGGAGACCGATTCTCCCAAGCAGTATCTCCCAGACTGTGGGATGCTCTGCCTTAGTGGAAATTGGACTCTGGATATTCTGAAAAAGCAGCTGAAGGAATTTTTATTCCAAGCTTTTAGTTAGACCTAGGCTCTCGATATCACATATTGCTTTATATTATATATTTAAGTATTTTATTTTGTGTACTTTGTTAGTGAATTTGATGTGCTCTTAAGTACTTTGGAGTTAACGTGAAAGCTGCCAAAAAAAATTAATGTTACTGGCATGAGTACAGCGGCATTTGATTCATAATGGATTTGATGCATTTGATGAGCATAATGGATTCATTTTAAAAAGAGTGCATTTTAGCCCCAATGGCCGTCCAGGTTTCTATTACACTCTGGGTGAATACCTTTCTTTGATGACACCAAATACTCAGCATTGCCCCCGCCATTTCTGGTGGTATTGCTCAGTCTTCTGTGTAAAGCAACAGATAGCTAAGCTCCCTATAAACAGACCAAATTACGTGCATAACTGATGCAGGAGACGAACGAAACTGTCAGTCCGTCTGTATCAATCTTCTGCGTTGAGCATAAATAGGCCCTTAGACAGCTTCTTGTCCAAACTTGTGGCAGAGGATGGTTTAAATATTTAAATTTATATTAAATTACAATGTGTACTGACAATTAACATGAATCAGTTACCCAGTAAAAATGAAAATTCCATTTTGTTGTAATGGAAAACCCTGAGGACCCAGAAATCCACCCACCCACACGAGTAAATGTTTAACAGAGATTTGTTTATTGAAAGGAATGATAGGATGGTGGTTGGTAAAAAGATCCTGGAAAGGCAGTCTGGTCATGTGGGACAGGAACGCACTCCAAGGCAGCTTGGCTCTGGGATTTGAAAACACACTTGAAAAGAATTTGACAGCATAAAAAACTAACATCTAGATGTATGCTCATAACAGGTAATGTCATACACAGAGGTAGAAGTCAGGATACTTATCCAAATGGGAAGGAAAGAATGGGTAGTCAGATTAAAGCAGAGGTTGGTGTCCAGATAATTACAAGGTGAGGAAGATTCATCATGGAAAGGCAATGCAAGGGTAATCCTGGGACAAGGATCTCAACTTGACACAAGGCTGTCAATAATTTGGCAGGAAAGTAGAGTGTTTAAATAGGGTTGCACAGGCAATTAAAAATTGTGCAAAGTAATAAAGTATAATACGTTTTTTGATCGCAGGTCGCAAGCAGAAATAAGCCAATTTCTTTGATGCGGTCAGGCGTACAAATCTGCCGCACATGAAGACTATCCTTGCTTCTGTGTGGCCACAGGCACCTTGGTTAACTCCATTTCTACCCTAAACCTCCAGGCCTTTAGGAAGGATCTTTACAAGGTGTAATGACAGAAGAGCAGAGACATGGCCTTCAGAAGCAAAAGATATCATAAACAGTCATTCAACAATTTTAACAAACACATTACCTAGGTGCTCCCCTACAACATGCACACACACACCCCAAAAAGAACAGGGAAAAAAAAAAAAAAAAAAAAAAAAAAGAGATCAGACTCTTCATCAAATGGTTGGATTGGTAAATCCCCTACATGTAAACTCAGAGGCAGCAAAAAAACCAAACCATTGGGCTGATTTGTCAGCCTAATAAAATAAAACACAGAAACCAACCATAGTGGCAGACATAAACAAAATGTAAAAATGACTCAACAGTTGTAGGATAACCTGTAAAGAAAAATATCAGCTGCTAATAAATGAAAAAAACAACAAAACAAAAAAAAAGGAGAATCCTACCCCCAGTTTGGGATAGGTAACAATTTCCTCCTCCACCTGATTTCTCCCAGGCACTACGACTGATGACGGTAGTCAAAAGCCAGGACCTTGATGCAACCTGTTAAAATCCTCTTCAAACCCAAACCAGTGAAGTACTGCCATGAGTACTAACAGTTAAACACCTACCTCAGCAGGGATAATCCACACAGTGCTGTTTCACCATCTGCTCAGAAGAAGTGGATTCCCTGCTCTTCTCATTTTCCGCCCATTATAACCACCTGCACCTACTTGCTCAGCTGTTACCAATGTGGCTCATTTCCCATAGAAGGAAATAGTCCCTAACAAGCTGCCCTGTTGTACAGACAGGCCCCGCTACATCTGCATCAAGCTATGGGTCGAGACATTGGTC
Organism: Melanotaenia duboulayi; assembly: GCA_026261665.1. Classification (NCBI taxonomy): domain Eukaryota; kingdom Metazoa; phylum Chordata; class Actinopteri; order Atheriniformes; family Melanotaeniidae; genus Melanotaenia; species Melanotaenia duboulayi. Next base: position 6,287,148 of record CM047991.1, on the reverse strand, counting down.
AGGGTGGTATAGAGATTGGTAGCTGCCATTCCGGTTTAGAT
>CM047991.1:6098819-6115609 GCA_026261665.1 Melanotaenia duboulayi | reverse complement strand
ACCTCTTAATGATGAAACATAGTTTTATGTTATTATGTTTATTGTTTATTTTACTTTCATGTCATACACTATAACCCAGAAACATATAAAGTTTTCATTCATGCCTGTATCACCTCCTAACATATGTTAAGGAATTAGCAATTTATAGTAAATAATGAGATTAAAAGAAGTAAAAAAAACAATATCTTTCTAGAGATGTAATGTTAATGAGTGATTGCAGATATGGTCAGTTAGAAAAACATTATTAAATAAAGGTTGAATCTATGAGGAACAGAGGTGGGTAAGTCTTTTAAAATTTAAACACATTATTCCTCAAGGAAATACGGATTTGCACATTTGAATACATGTGATCTCTGATCCCTCAAATAGTGTCTTTACAAGAGTCATCATTCATCAACCGTTGATATAAACACACATTATTTTAGAAAACCTTTATCAATCACTTCAGTATGGAGTAACATTCACAAATGCAATGTAAACTTTACTGTAATAAATATACAAATACATAAATAAAATCATTTTAACCTTGTCCATAAGCTAACACACAATGGCATCAACGTCTCTGGGCTACGAGGCATCTGGGATGAACCATCACACACTGGAAAGAAGTACTGTGGTCAAACCAATCAACATTTATTTTATTTTTATTGCACCAATTCAAAGAAGGGCATCTCGAGGCAGTTTACAGACACCATCCAAATCAATGCAATTCAATGTAGTCTAATCATAACCCAATTAAATCCACAATAGCCCAATTTATAATGGTTGTGTTCATAAGCCAGTTCATAGAAATAATTACCTAGCTAAGGAAACCAATGGACTGCATCAATTCCAGATGTTTCTTGGAAGAAATTGACATTGCTCTGACCCAAAGATAAGAAGGAGCATCTAGATATTCATTAGTCACAAGTCCAAAATCCTGGCTCTAGTGGTGCAATATCAGCTTCTTTGGATTAGGAAGCATGGTTTGTTTTAAGTACTATGATAAAACAAAAAGATGTTTTATCATCTAACAAAATAAATAAACAAACAAACAAAAAAAGCCTCATTCTGACACATGAACAGGGTGAAATACACAAATGCATCATACCTTTCAACTGTTTTGTACCATACCCTCCACATGAGGTCAGGCTACACCAAGGAACTCGGTGTCTTGTCATTGTGCAAGAACTAAGTCAACTGTGGACCCTTCCAATGGACATTTATTCACTATTTAATATTCAGAGCATGTGGAAGTGTTGCTAGATTACTCTTAGAACCCAATCTTTATAGAGAAAAATTAAGGCAAGATCAGCAAATGTAAATTAAAAAAAAATCCTTTTGACTCTATAATAATAATAACTAATTATTAGGCTTAAAAAAGTAGGGTAGCCCTCAGTGTGTAACACTTGGGAAGATTTCTTAATAATTCATAAATTATATCTCAGTTATTTCTTTTGAGAAGAACAGGCGAAGAAAATTCATCTATAACCTAACCAGGAAAATTGATTCCCTTGTCATTTTGTGTGGTCTGAAATTGCCCAGAGCTATTAAGAGAGAGACTGATTTTCTCTGTGCAGCAGAGTGGAACGGTGTCTCCTTGTGGAACCTTTTTCAAGAACTGAACAATTTCATAAGAAGCAGCGCTGCTAAAGTAGCACGTTGTCATGTGTTTTCAGGCAGATACCCAAAGCACATTAAGCTTGATGGAGTAATCTACCCAGATGTTGCTTACGCTCTGTTGATATGTTTCCAGCATCTGCACAGATGATGCACATTTTAGATTTATTTTCCAATGATACATAAAAAATGTTTTCATTCATCAAACAACATTAAAGTTACAGTGAAATATGAGTTTTAAAAGGAAAATGTGTTGTTACCATGTGTGCACCGCAGATCAGCAGAAATACACATTTAAGAAATGTCAACAAGAAACATTTTCTCTTTGTAATTAGTTTTATTGGTATGAGGTTTACAAATCAAGAAGATCATCACTGTATTTTATTAGTGTGAGAATTTGCATAACCTAAGATAACAAAACAGATGTGGAAAAAATGTGGGCTCACTAAAGGAGTCTGTTTTTTGTTTGTTTTTTTAAGGTTTTACAATTTAGTCATGTGTATTTATCAATTCCTCCAGGATTTCACAGCATTTTTGTGATTGATGCAAGAAAGTTACACTGTTTTAATTTTTTACTTTGTATGTGGTATTTATTGGAAATTTTATTTATTGAGATTCTATTCATTTTCATATTGAAATAAGCACACCAAGAGAGAATTTTCCCTTTTGGCAGGATGCTCTTGAAGCTGTAACTTATTGTTCAAACATGAATGAATAAAAGAGAAATTCTGATTCTTTTATCATCAGATCTGGATGTTAAAGATTCCATCATGGGGATTTGCCTCATTTGTTCCTTCATTGCGAATGTTCTCTAGCTCTGTTTTGTGGCATTAAAAGTTTGTCAATTGACCTCCACCACGATGGTGTACATGCTACAAAGATGGCTAACTCTGGGAAAGTGTCATGTATGATATTTAGTTGTAATTGCAAATGACCGATGCTTCATGTTTCTCTTTCTTGGGGTTGAGCAGGTTACCAACACCGATCTATGGTATATTCCTGCCATCTATTTGTTAGATATGATTTCTCTCACACAAATCTGTATGATTAAAAGAATTAACTTCAATATGTATTTGGATTTGCTTTTAAATGTCCCATATTATGCAAAACTCACTTGCTAAAGGTTTTCTAACAGTCACATGTGTCCTCATAGCCTGTGTATGAGGCCCAAAAATGAGGAAATGCTGTCTCCTCTCTCACTTGCTTGCTTCACTTTTAAGTGAATGTGTGCTGAAACGAGTGAGTCTGAGATATTTCCCTTTGTGACCTCACGAAGGGAAATAACTACTCCTTCCGGTCATGGATACTGTCATTGAGTTGCTCCCTGGCTAGCTGAACTTCCCTCTTAAATTACAGAGTGGGTGCCAGAGAAAGGTGGCTCTTCTCCCAGAGAGGGGCATGAACAGGCACCACTTATGAACATTTAAAGGTTCAGACACAGAAACAGCCCATTCTCAGAAGTGCTCACTTGAGCTACTTTTGGAATGGCCAAAATTATGGATCAAGGTTGAATTTGGGGTCATACACTTGGGAAACAATGTTGTTGGACCTCTGACACCTTACTGTTTTAGTTATCTATTTTACTGCTATTTATTTATATAGTGTTTTTATTGTTTTTAAGTATTATGCGTTTTTAGGATGTGCACGTGGTATGTATTGTTTAAGGCTTGTGTTTCTTATGTTTTATCTGTTAAATGTTGACAGTGCACTCTGAGCTCTTTGCAGCTGTTTTCCAATGTGGTTTCCCTACTGCAAATGGCAAATAAACTGAACTGAACTGATATGAAGTTGTTGAAATAAATGCATAATATGGGACCTTTGTTGTGTTTGCATAATTATCAAGTCTTCCTCACTTATTTTGCATTTGTTTGAAGCATCATTTGTGCACATCGTCCAAAATTAAAGCTATGAATTTGCAAGCTGCAATATCTTAGTAACCGGTATAGGGGCAGTGAAGGGACCAGTTGTAAGGTCACAGGGTCGACAGCTCAGCAAGCTTGTTTTAGGTGCCTTACATACCATCNTTAAAAACAAACTTTTATAGGACAAGACTCAGCGAGCTTGTTTTAGGTGCCTTACATACCATCTACTATACCCCTTATAATGCCATGATCTCAAAATTAACCAAATACTGACCCCCTCTATTGTCCCCATGTTTTTTGTTTTGTTTACAATATACAAATTTCGCATGTGCCCCCTAGTGGAGTTCAGGTGTAGTACACAAGCAAGTAAATGAACAATTACACTGACAAATGAAGCCAGTTGTCGACAAACACGGGTTAAAAAGCATGTGTGGTCTCAGCCTAATGCATAGTAGCGCTGCAAAGTTGCATCAAAGTTGCAACAACATACAGAATTTAGAGGACTTGCTGCCTTTGTGTTAAAAGTTTCAATTACAGCATCGCAAATTATATGGGCCACAAACAAATCATCCAGTTTTCTTTCAGCATTGTGAATTGTTTTCTTTATCACCAAATTTCAAGTTAAGTTACATTTCTTAGTTTTACATATTCTTTGTTTTGTTAGGTTTAGTTTGTGTTTTGAGTTTAGTTATTTCATGGACAGCCATTTTGTTTTCCCCTTTGTGTGTTATTTAGTTTGCAAGATCCAGCATTTACATTTAAGTTTCCCTTGTCTGTCTTTACATTAGGTCCTATGTAAGTTTGCTGATTGAGTTAAAGTTAAAGTTTTAGTATGGTTATATTTAGTTGATTTCTTTTGTAGGCCTACTCATTCATTTCCTTTTAGATTTTGTACTAACCTAGATTTTTATTTGACTGCTTGGTCCCTAAAAAAGAGAGAATAGATTGCAATTCTAGTACTTCCCTTTGCACACAGCCGACAAAGTCAAAACTGCAGTCATTCCCCAAGTCAGTAGACGGTTCTTTTTCATGACAAAAAAAAAAAAAAAGTATGTTTTCCATCGCATACAAAACATTTTTAATAGATGAGATCAATCTTAACAGACTAGACTAGAATTGGAACAGAAGCTATCTATGAGAAGGACAGAGCAGACCTTTCTTCCAAATATCTGCACAAATGTTGCATATCTTCCAGGAGTCTGTTGTGGGAAATGTAATCAGTGTTGCATCTGCTGAGGCAGCAACATCAAAGCCAGAGAACCAAAGAAACTGAACAAGCTGAAGACTGGTTCTGTGCTGGAAACTGATCTGGAGCTCCTGGAGCTGATGGTTGCAGAGAAGAATGCTGCACAAGCAGTAAAGCATGATGGCCAATTCTTCACAGACTACACAGGAGGAAACAACAGAGTTGGTTCAGTCTGAGGCGTCTTCAAGTACACTGAAAGACTGTAGGCTCAATCCGACCCGTAGCCACCCCCCTCTGGAGCAAAACTTGACTGAATAAATAATCATTTCTAACTTTAAAACACAACAAAAACATACAACATTACAATTTCATACAATCTATACATATTTTCCATTTATTTTCTATAATTCATTTATTTCTTTTCCATTTAATTCTTTCACTAATATTGCCTGAAGTGAGATTTCAGTATTTTTGACTGGATGAACAGAAAAGCCCAGTTCTGCATTTCTGAGTCAAAATCTTCTCATTACAATAAAGAAAACAACTCACTGTTATAGCATTGTAAACTAAACTGGAAATATAATGACAGTATGTCCTGAAAACACATTTGTTGCTCTATTCTGTTTCCTTTTTGTCCCTTGCATGGCTGAAAAAAATCTATAGATTTAAGTCTTTTGATTTGAGGCTCTACGTAAGACATCTTGCTAAGTGATAAACCCACTCTGAGATCTTCTTCTCTTTTCGGAGCATGTTTAAAGTAGGTCAACCTTATAAGACTTATTACATTAAAAAAAAAATATGATAAAATCCAGCAGTTTAGAGTAGGCTTTAACGGTGAATATAAAGCATCGTAACAGCTCTTACACACAATCAAGTGGATTTGAACTTGAATTTTAGATATAGAGAAGTTTTATTGATTAATAAATGTGATATAAGAATGTTTTCGAAGTGTTGGCAACAGGTAAAGTGATGATTTCAGACTAGAGTGTAGTTGTATGGTGTTATTCGCATGAAGATCAATACAAAAAAATTCTTCTGTGAGTATTTGTGGTGCAGCTTTCTGCCCATGTCGTTCCTCCTCAATGGCCTTAGAGGATTTATGTTTTGTGTTAAGTAAGGCTGAAGCTACTCATGTTATCACACTCCATCAATAGGAAATACATTACCAATATCTAGTCGCTGCAAGCACACTATTAATTTACCACGACCTGTCCCTACAGGGGCAAAATGATTGTTGAAGGCAACGAGGTGTATCTGCTTACCCCTCTCTGGGACACGGTGTCGCTGCTGGGGGATCAATGTCCATTGAGCGTGGAGGAACAGGGGCGGGCAGGCAGCCAAGCAGCCGGCCGGAGGAAGCCCTCCACCTCAGTTCGAGTGATGCTGTCACCTAAGAGGTCCCAGCAGGCCCTTCGGAGACAGAGAAGGATGTGCCGCCTGACGCTGGAGCCATGTCCTTTCACACAGAAACATGGGCCTTTGTCCCTCAGAGGTTGAAGAGGACACAGGTAATAGATAGTGCAAGCTCCAGTTCATGGCAGGAAAAGCCTAGACTGTCACTCAAAGTTAATTGTCAGACATTCTGACATTTATAACTCGGAGAAATGCTGCAGCTCTCATCTAGACGGTGTGGCATTTAAAAGAAGAAACACATTTTCTTCTTATGAATAAAAGCTCAGCTGCATATGCATGTATATACTAAATTTAGATCCCTGCTGCAAGTCTTTCTTTACTGCTCGTATGACCAGAAGCTTCTCGTAGCATGCTTGCATTTCTATGAGTAATTCAATAAAGAGGTTTTGCCATTGCATGGTATGATGTGTCTTATCTTCTTTCATTTTTCCATTATGAGTGGTAACATTTAACTGATACTTGCAGCTATTCTATTGTTTTTGGTATTACTTGGTCAAGTTACCCCGTGAGCTGAACCGATACTTAATGTTGACATGAAGACACTGGGGACCATTTACTCGATTAAAAGTTCTTGCAGGATTTATATATTTTGTCACCAGAAATAATAAACCAAATATTATTAAAAGAAAAAGCAAACCAGAAGCAGCTATGCCTTTCTTCTAAGGTCAGAGGAAAGCTCTTGGACAGTTTTCTATTCACTGGATCAAATTCAGCCATTTATATTTTAACTTATAGATCAGTTTTGTAAAAAGAATCCAAAAGTTGTGTTTATAAATGAAGCTTTGTCACCTTGGGAAATCAGTCTGTCACTGTGAAAATGGTCATTTTCTGCACTGTTTTTTCTAAACACACACAAATCTAAATTTCTGACACAGATTCATTTCACAGTGTGGCAAAGCTTCATTTAAACAACCTCTGGAATCATTCCTGAACTATGATTTACAAGCTCAAAATATTTATGTTGTTGGCTCTAGTAAGGTTGATACCAAACTTGGTACTGTTTATAAGGTTCAACAAACTAATTAACTTACATAGTGGTATCTGGCTTTGATGAGTCAGAAAGAAGCATCAGTGCAACCCACATCAGTACGGCATGGGTGGGATTTGAGTGCTGGATTTTAATGTTAGAAATAATAAAATATTGGCTTTTGTTTATTAGTGATGCAGTCTGAACGTATTTTCTGAAATGCTGCAAAAGAAAAAAAAATGTACTGGGCACTGATTATAATTTTGAATTGTGATTAATTGTAGGGTTTTCTATGATTAATCGGTATTTATCACATTGTGTGAAATTCAGTCACGATTCAAAAGAATTGCATTGCACACTTAATTTTAAATGTGCTGCTATATGAAGAAAGGTTATATAACTTTTGGTTTTCAAACACCTTAAGCAGCAGTTTTCTCTTTACATAACAACTTAAATATTTCTTGTAAATCTTAACTCAAACGTGAATGTAATGAAATTAAATATATGACAAACACTCTTTTAATGCCAGTGAGACCATTTTAAAGAACTTTCTTTTAACTGTTAGTTCAATCGTGTAAATCTGAAGGAGAAGAACAGCCTGCACTCTATTGTAAAACATGTTCTAAGATTATTGGAGTCAGACAAACAGACTTGTCTTCCCTCTGCGAGATGGACACGTGTTTTCCCGCGAGTTTGCTTTGATGCCGACAGGCCAGCGCTATGCTCCTCAAAGGAGAACCAAGAGATATTCTACATCTTTTATTCCTTCAGCCGTCACACTTTTTAACTCTGACAGCAGTTATTTTAAATGACATCTATTCCATCGTTGCTTTATTTTAGCTGTGCTAACAGGTCTCTTAGCCTGTATTGGTATTGATTGTTTCATTGTTGATTATTAAATGTATTTATTTGTTGTGTCTTCCAATGACCTATGGGTACTGTGTACTGATTATTTTTCACCCATTGCACTTTGAATGCTGACTGGTGTCTGTGGTAAGCTGCAAATGAATTGCCCATATGGGATAAATGAAGGTTTCTAAATCTGAATCAAAGAGGTTGAACATTTCAGACACTATTTGTTAAAAGCTAACAAGTCAGTAGAATGAATTCCTGCTCTCTAAACACAGAGGGAATATATCTGATAGTGAATTTTCAGCCATCAGGTGCATTGCCCTGCTGGAGAAAAACAGACCTTGACAAAACCCCAGCTTATGTGATCGCAGCAGTAGTTTACCCACAGTTGCTGTTAATGTCTGAGATGCGTGATAGCGTTCATTCGAAGCCAGTACCACCACTCCTGTGACCTGTGCTTTGTCTCTATGCGTAACCTTTTTGAGAACCAGTGAGCTTCAGATTTAGAAGAAAAAACTGTACTAACACATAACAAAGTAATCGTTGTGTTAATTAATTAATTAATCTATTAACAATATAATTGCACGTTAACTTGCCCAGGCCGAAGCAAAAAACATATAAATATAAATCAGACATATTTCCATGACTTGTTTGAAGTGAAAAAAAAACTGTGGTGTTGCAGGTACTGGCATCGGCTAAATCGCTTTCAGTAGAATCTCAGCAGAAGAAGTCATTTTCTTCTTTTTCCTTTTTCTTTACATTTAGGACAACACAAGACCAGCAGTGGACATCCACATTAGTAAAAGAGTAAATGACTCCCCAAGTTTTATTCCCAGTGTGAATCAAGTAGTTTCTTTTTTAACTCAGCCAAAATAAACAAAGAAAACTCCAGCAACCTCTGAATGTGTTTTATTTTTATGTTTTAATTTACTATAATCGAAATCCAGCTCATGGATCATTTGGCTGACACTCCAGCTGCTGGCTGCATAAAAATTTTAATAGTCAAGTAACTGGTCATATTTGACATGGTGCACAAATCCATGTCACTTGGGCCATTTGGTAGAACGTTTAGCCAAAAACAGATGTCATTATCAATAAAAGACCCACAGATCCCAGCAACCTCTGTGTGCCTCGCAGGCTTGTCTTTCTGAAATTAAATTCTGGTTAGTCCTACTTATATTTAATGATGACGAGTCAAATTCTGATTCCTTTCTAAAATCTTGTTACAGATAAAAGCCTAGCATCAACAGATGCATGAACAGAGTCGAAGGAACACGAAACATAATTATAATTCAACTGCATTCCCAGAATAATTTCATTCATGCATCACCTCGTCTTCCCTTTTGTTCCTCAAGTAAATTTGCAACAGCATAAAATCCAGACAGGAAATGGATGCAAAGTAGAGAACCATTCACGCCAGAAAGCCTGTACAAGTTGTTTACAACCCATTGTTCCTCCAACTGTATTTTTCCTCTGCTCAGGCCTTGTGCCCACATCCTCAAGTGTTTTGAAACATGGACTGCACATGCATGAAAACAACTCAAAATAGTCTACACAAACCCTCACTTTAATAAGGTAAGACTACCCTTCAAATCGAACAACAGTTGTACTGGGTTCTGCAGAACCTTCACAAACAAGGGATATGAGTGCTCTCTGTCTGCCACTACTTTCACATTTAACCTCAGCATTGCCATATATTACATACCAGTGCTGAGGTTGTATACTATATAACACTGCATTAATAAGGAGATATATAAAAACAATCAGTGTAAATTTCCCTAAATGGTCACAGTGTTTGGTGCCACACATTTAGTTATTTCTGTTGTTTCTAATCTTGATAATCATTCAGATATCACTCAAACTGCTCGAAATCTTGTAGTAATATTTGATTCTAAACCTTGTTTTTAATGCACAGGTCAAACATGTAGTTCACTCTTCTTTTTTCCAGCTTAAATTATTCACTAAAATCAGGTCATTTCTTTCAACTGGTTATTCATGCTTTTGTCAATTCTCACTTTGGTTACTACAGTTCAGTGTGTGCAGGAATCAGTCCCCTTGTCAGCTGTGTCTGATTTAAAATGCTGCATCAAGGCTCATTACTGGAACAAAAAAGAAAAAAATAAATAAATAAAATACAGGCACATCCACCTTCTTTGCTTGCTTCCATATTTGATACATGTTAGATTTTATATGGATTTTTAAAAAATCTTATACATCACCTTTAAAGCCTCAAACAACCCTAACATAGATCTCAGACTTTGCTGGTATATACCCTCTGAACCCTCCCTGTTAAATAGTTCCAAATCAATTTATTTGGGTAAACAGTATTTGTCATGTCTTATTGGCCCACTGAACTCTGCTACGCAACATTTTTAGCTTCTTTTAAATCTTCTTTTAAGCCTTGGCTAATGTATAATGCATATTACACACGTTATTGCTGTGACTTCATGACTGATATCTGCTATTCAAATAAAGTCTTATTATTTTGATTATAACCATTTGCTTGTGGTATTCTTTCATTACCAAATGCAACTGGGTACACCTTTACTATGTGCATTATCTTTAACAAGCAAATATGAAGAAACATGGAAAGTTAAACATCTCACAACTTTTAAAAAATAATGCATTTTTGCCTCTTGTAGCTTTGTTTTGTTGAGAGGAGAAGGCAAACAGCAACAGGCCTAAGATGCACACAAACTTTGATTCAATTCAGAATTGTAAAAATGCAGGTTTTCCATTCTACCTGGCACAGTAGAGCTGATAGCTGTGTCAGCAAGTTCCTAAAGCACGGCTGTTGCCCTCAGTGAGGAATAAAACTCAATAACAGAGCACAACGTGTAGCAAAAGAGTTTGTGGTTGTGCCTGGATGGTGTAAATAGAGGAAAAATAGCATATAAATCACAGGAAGAAGATAGCAGGTTTAAAGAAAGTGATTCACTGCAGCAAACACCAATGCAAGCACATATGTAGTTATTCCAGTGGGTGGTCAGTCTACAGGAACGTTGCAACAAAGCTTCCCACCAAAGAGTTTTGACATTGAAACATCAGACAAGCAGAAAATTGAGTCTTTGATCTGTTCCGTCAAGTAGGATCACTTGGTCATATCAAAATCGTGGCTCAAAGGACGTGCGATGCATGTGAGAGCACACCACGAATCAAAGCAGGGATACTTGCGTTGCATTGATGGGAGCAGACAAACTCAATGTGATTTTACGGTAATAAATTCTGATTCTTTTCATCTTTCCTAATTTAGCTGGTTTGCTCCAAAACAGTCTTGCATGCTTTTTATGAAAAATCCTTGTGTGTGACGTTCCCAGCTGCCAGTTTGCAACTGCTGACTTGATGCGCTTTTGTCTTCCCTGCCGCTCTAGAGGGGATTGAAACTCCTTGTGTGAAATGATATTTGAAGTGATTAAAGAGAGTCATTCAGTGGAGCTGACAGTTCTAATGGAGAGCAGAAACCACTCGTCCGGCCCCACAGCTGTTGGAGTAGTTCAGAAAAGCTCTGCTGTGAAGAATGTGCTCTGTTGTTTGGGCCTCAGAGATTTTTGCTTCGTTGCTTATAAAGTATGACGGAGGTGATAATCAGCTTAATGCAAAAAGAAAGAAAATTTGTGCACAGTTATATTTTGTAATAAATGAAAGCCTGTGTATTTTATTTTTAAATAGTGCCACAGTTAAAAAGTTGGGTAGAGTAGCCCAAAAATCTTCTTACGTAAAAGTAGCATTACTTCAAAACAACATTCTTCAACCAGAAGTAAAAGTAGCCATAAAAAGAAAACACAAAAACCAAAAAAAAAACAACTTATAACTGACCATAGTTAATTTGCAATAGCTGGTAGCTAATGTTAAGTCATTCCTCCATAGAAAAGGAATTGTTGTTTTATTATCTCATGCAACTGTTTATGAAATGTTACAAACACTAAAAGTATAGATATGAAAGACTCCTTTTTACGAACATGATTCTGTAACCTACCGAGACTAGCTTTGGCTTCAGAGACAGTGGCCTTGTTTTTTCCTGTTTGTTCTTTTTATCCTTCTTAGAACATAAATAATTCTTTACAGAGTCTGTTCATATGCTGCTCATTAAAGCATCACAACAAATATAAGCCATGGAGAAATATCAGCATTTTACTCCATAAATGAAAAGCAAAAGCTTGTAAAATATGTAAAATTCCAACATGAGACATTTTGACGCCTCAGATCGTCCTATGATTATACATTTCGATTGTCTATCACCTTCTCGTGTAATTATTAGTTTCAGATCATCTTGCAAGTGAAAGAGGAGTGGGATCGTTTGCTCCATTCACTGACAGCATCTACACTGTCGAACAAGCTGTTTTTACCCCTGGGCCACTGTGTTTGTGTTAAACCTTTCCACTTCAAAAGATAGTTATCTGAATTTAAATTTGCTTCTTTGTGTGCGCCACTCACTGCTGCTGCTTGTGTACCAAGCTGCTGTCAACCCTGAACTGACACAGATGTTTCCCTCTTCCAGCAGACCACTGCAATGTTTGCTGGTTGGAAAGGAATCACAGCCAATTATAACTTTTCCTGTGACATCTCCTTTTTTTTTCTTATTTCTTGGTGTTAACTAAGGATAATGGTGGTTTCGCTTGACAGTAATGACAGAAACTTGCAGCTTACAGAAAAAGTATCCCTCAAACCATCTGCCTCCCATTCTCAACTTTCTCAACTGATTTTGGAAAAAGGTTCAAAATTTCTGATGATGAAAAAACAACAAAACAAAAAAAACTCAACTTGTATTCTTTGTCATACCTTGTCCTGTTTATAAACTTGACATTAAACAAAATAATTTAACATCAGAAAAAATATTATTTTAGATATTACATGTTCTTTTGCTTCTACTTGATTCGACCTTAGGCAGGTTTTCCACTTGAAACCTGTTGTGTGTAACTTCCCCCCTTCAAACAATGAAAATGTTTTTATTATTATTATTATTATNGACCGCTTCGCCCATTACAGGTCGTAGGGAAACTATGACCTAACTCTGCATTTTACAGGTGAGAGGCAGGATACACACTGGACAGGTCACCAGTCCATTGCAGGGCCAACACAGAGAGACAAACAACTGTTCACACTTACACTCACTCCTAGTGAGAATTTAGAGTTAACCTAACATGCTCGTCTTTGGACAATGGGAGGAAGCTGAAGAAGTACCCACATACACGGAGAGAACATGCAAACCACACAGAAAAGCCACCTCCCCCCAGCAGGAACCTCCCCTCAGCCGAGGGTCAAACCAGCAACCTTCTTGTGGCGAGGCTGCGGCGCTAACCACCACACCACCGTGCAGAAAAGGTTAATGTCTTTGGAAAAATAAATAAAATATTATTATTAATAATAATAATAATAATAATATTAATAATGCTCAATTATGAAACAGTACAAACTCCCTGAAGCATTTTATATTGTTAACTGTAAACAGTCTCTCAATGATGTTCAGTTTTTAAAGCTACACTACTGAACTTAAGCATATTTTTTCACTGAGGCACCCCCAAAATGACGACTAATTGAACCTTCATCTTGCATCCTGTCTCCTCTCTGAGATCTCTCCAGACAGTAAAAGTCAGCCTTTTGTTGACTTGTTATATTTCTTGCTCTGCCTCTTTATCTTTCTTTTTCTTACTTCCTCCGATAATATCCTAAGCAGTTGTGAGCAGACTCCCTCATCTGGGCAGAGTTTCCTGCTTTTCAGCAAGACACACCTGTTTCTCATCTACCTCATTACTGGCTGTAAAAAGACCAGCTTCATCCCTTGCTGTCTTGGTGTCATCCTGTTCTGACTGATAACATACCAGTATTTTTAGCTTCTTGCTTATTTTGGATCCTCACTCTTCTCCTGGATGTACCCTCCTTGCCAACAAGGAGGGTGCTTCCAAAATCTTCTCTTCCAGTGATGCCATTTAAGCTTGGAATTCCCTCTGGTTCATCCCCAGTCGCCCACTTCACTAATCTGTTTAATAAATTCTGTAAACTTGAGCTTCTGCATGGTCGGATTTGCTCCTTTGAGTAAATCATAGCAGAGAACTGCAAATTTAATGTGTCATCTGTCACCTTCTTGGTATATGTTTTTGAGGGTAAGCAGGTGAAGACAAATCCTGAGAGGCTCAATTCTGTGGCAGAGTGGTCTATCCCTACCACCCGAAAGCAGCTTCAGTAGTTTTGTAGGCTTCGCCAGCTTCTATTGCTGCTTCATCTGCATTCATACCAGAACTTTAGTCAGGTAGCTGCCATCAAACTGACCCCTCCCAAAGTGTTTTTGTTTTGGTTGAAGGAGCTCTGTATCTCACCTCAGTACTGGTTCAAATGATTACCTTCCTCCAGTTCATTGTGGAAGTGGATTCTTCCAGCCCTTGGGTAGGAGGTGAGAACTGCAATGTAGGGGTGAAGTTAGCTCTAGAGGAGTGGTGGCATAGGTTGGAGGAGGCCAAACATCTATTTGTTGTCTGGAAAGATCATAAAAATCTCTGATTTACAAACAGCTAAGAGACTAAACTCCAGCCAGACAAGCTGGTCCTTGTTTTTCAATCACTTTAACTTCTCAATGCAGAGAAGAGTCTCTGTGTCCACCTGGAAATAATAAGCAGGACTTCTCCTGCTTAAACGTATGCTCCTATCTGTTCTGCCTATTCTCAAACTAATGGCTATCCTGGATACCTGTGGGAATTAGTTTATGTTTCTCTTCTATCTCAGTGATGCCACTTAAGCTTGAAACTCCCTTTGGTCCATCTTCAAGTTTTCCCAAGTTGCCCACTTCACCTGTTTGTTTAAAAAATCTGTAAATGTGGGCTTCTGCATGGTTTGGTTCGCTCCTTTGAGTCCATATTTTGTTACATGGCCTACAAATAATACTGCAAAGACCTATTTCACAGTACAGTTTAGGAATGATGGAAAACTGCTATTTTTATGGATAAATTTAAATAACTTGCTGATTAAATTGATGAAAAATGAATAGATTTGTGATTTTGCAAGTTTAATATCATGTAAGGTATAAATGGACAACATTTGTCCCTGTCTTGCAGGAGATCATTGTGGATAACGGGCACACAAGTATACTTTTCAAGAAGTTGAAACAGGAAAACTTGCAGTTGCAGCTACTATCTAGTATTATTTTCCTTCAAGGGAAAAAAAAAATAAAAGTAATAAAGATTAAAATCCAATCCTTTAAAAACCCTCATGAAGCACCATTAAATCAATCCTTAAAAATAGAATCAAAATTGCACCAGGACAATCAAGATGAGAAACCTTTCAGACCAGGTAAGAAGGATAATGATCACAGAGAAAAAAAACACCAAGGGAGACTAATTATTATAAGTACATATATGTATAAGTTCATTACTGTTTCGACCACTTTAGTCTGTTGAAGAAATGTTTCTTATTGCTCGCAATAAGAAGCTCTTAAGGTTTATCCTTCTCTTTAATGCCTGTTTTATGATTCATAATACAACTCAGTCATCATAAAAAATGATAAGCATCCAGTTCTGCTTACTTTACACTTACTGCTTGTTTTCATTGTACACACATACACTGCATTTCCTTATTCTTGTAAGAGATATAACTGAACAAAAGCAAAACATTTAAACCATGTCTATTTTTACTTTTGCACTGTAACCTGAGACAGTTAAATCAGACAAATCCTTCTTACTTAAGTGTTGCTGAATAGTGAATTTCAGGTAATGATTTTCCTTCCACTGAAATGAATATACGGCACTGTACTATAGTAACTGACTCTATTATCCAGACGGACTTGCAATGACAGATATTGACATCCACAAAGATCGAACATGTGACCTTCCTGTCCTCTTTGCTACAGGATGAAATCTTGTCCTGCCACAGAAGAAAACCTCAGCAGTGAATATTACAATCCATATCAGCCTCCTTATAAGATTTTCATCCTGCTTTTACAGTTCGGCTTTTGTGTATATCCTGAATTCTCAAGAGGTTTCAAGAAAGTATAACAACTCCTTACTCATTAGCAAATAGACCAAATTTAGAATGTTATCTTCATTGTTTTTTCCCCCCTTTCTGAGGCTGATGAGTTGGTGTACATATGAGGATGAAGGAGCATGGAGGATTGAACAGTGGTTGTCTTCTTCCTCCACAGATCAGCTGTCTAGACTGGACAGGTAAATCTTCTTTTCAGCACCCTCTTCTTGCTGCTCTCAGCACCACCTTTGATCAAACATCACCATATCTAACGTTTCCCACAAATAAGAGTCCATGTAGCTCATTTAGCTCTTTTTCTAGTTTTTCCTTTAAGTTCCTTCGAACTGAACTTTGACTCTAAACATGAAAACACACAAATGCTGCTGGTGGCTGTTGTTACATCCACTAATAACGCCAGTGCTACTGTAGAGAAAAGAAAGAAAGAAAAAAAAATTACATGAAATTATACAATGCACTGTGTGACAAAGGGTAGGCTGCAGTATGAGTACATTTTTGGTACAATCTGGACTTAAGTAGTCACTGTGTGTCTGGACTTTAAAGTAACAATAAGTACCTTTATAAGAGTCTGAAAGGTACATTTATTGGGCACAATATTAAAAGATAGTCTATAGGGAAGGGAAGAAAGAAAGAAAAAGAAAGGTTAAACTAGCTTTACTCATAGATGAAGGCTTTATAATTTCTTTTTACATTCAAGCATATATTAATACATGTAGTTTTTAAATGTTTAGGAGAGCAAAAAAAGTTTATATGTGGATTTATGCATTCACATATTTTTTAATATACATCCATGACATGACATCCATTTAAATTCAATTCAGCATCACACGTTTATTGTCATGGTTCTGCTGATCCCGGCAGTGGTGTGTGGGCATGTGCATTACTGAGTGTACATATGTTTTTAGGTATTTTTTATCAGTATGTTCTGAAAGTACAAGGAAGA
>CM047991.1:6045422-6063103 GCA_026261665.1 Melanotaenia duboulayi | reverse complement strand
GTTTCCAATACCTTGTTAAATCTATTCCATGAAGACTTAATGCAGTTCTTAAGGCTAAAGTGCATAAGCCAATACATTTAAATTGATATTATTCTTAAAAGAAAAACAGAAAAAAAGGAAAGTAAAGAAAAAAACACCCGTTAACACCCGTCACAGCCATTCCACTGCATAAATAAGTAATAGTACATTTCAAAGTTCACGGAGGATATAAATGTTGATATACATACCTAGATTCTTATTTGTTTTAGCCTCTGGGTCACATTTTCTTGAAGTTATTGAAATAGAATGGAGCAGACAGAAAAATCTCAATTATATAAGCAGTGCTGGTCAGCCTACAGATAGCCGCCCACCTGAGGCCACCTCAGCATCCTCCACATATATTGACAGAATTCTTATCTTTTTTCCCACATTTTCTAACAAATATAAAGCTTGTGTATAAATCCTGTTTCCTTCCCTTCCGCTCAACTCCTCACAAAGGCAATTTTACATTCATTGTATTTTTCCAGGAACCACAAGGACATCTGAAAATGGATTGGTGGCTGGATTTTATTTTATTTATATATCTCCTCCCTGAAAAAACTCTTTTAATGTCATTGTGTGTTTTCTGTCAACAGAAATGGAGCCTCGCCAAGTTTGACTCAAATGATAAACAAGGGCTTTATGTGACTGTTTCTCCGAACAGGGTTTCTTTTCTTTCTTTCTTTTTTTTTTTCTTAAATTAATTCATGAACACGCCCTGGAGAAAACATGCTTGACCTATAAGAAGGTGAATGGATTTCCTGAGGACAATTGACAGGGTTGTCCTAACAAGTACAAGCAACCTAAGGAGTCATACAGTCTCAATCAATTCCTTAAATGGCTAAAGAGGACAATTACACCACCTCCTGAGATTTTCCATTAACAGTACTGACCGATGTGACGTGTGCCTCTATTAAAATACATCATCTGGGCACCAAAGCTCTTTTCACAATGTACAAAGGGCAATAATTTGTATGCCTTTTTCTAATAAGCCTTCTTCATATGTTCACCCACTGGATGGATCTGTCAGCAGTTTGCAGCGGTCATTTGCATTCCCACACCTTGTGTTCCTTTTTCTGCTGAAATTTCATGTGCAAAAGCTCAGAAAAATAAATATTTATATTTGCCCTAAAACAATTTCTGTCTAGTGACTCATTGGGCGTCCCTTACTCATCAAGAAGTTTATAGCTCCTGCTGCTTTTCAACCCCCCTTGGCAGTGTTCTCATAACTGTCCAGCCACTGTGGTGTCTGCACAGCATCTTTTTTGTTTATTCTCTGTAAAAACAGAGTAAACATAATAAAAAGAGACCTGATTTTTAAAAGATACCACAGTGCTATGCCCCTCCCTTTTTTTTTTTTTTTTGCAGGGAAATAGGAAATGCATGAGACAATTTATTATAGTATTTTTATAATTTATTACAACAAATTTGGTACATAAGTCAAGAAAAGAAAGTGTCATTTCTAAGTAGTCTCCAGGAATAGTTCTACAGGCTTTTTGAAGGTTTTTCCAAAGATCTCCCTATGATGATTCTGTCTTTTCTTTAGTTTCTGTAAAGAAGAAATGTTTCATCATGTTTTTCTGTCTAATGTTTCTCTAATGTATGTTGCTTTGTTTGTTTGTTTTTATTTTTTATTTATTTTTTTTTAATTTTTTATACTGCATTGGCATCACTGCCATCCTGAACAGTTGAGGCTGTTGCCAGTCAGATGTTTCTCAGATAGTATTGTATGTTGGATAAATTGAACTGACTAAAATGCAGTTACATGTTTTATAAAACGTGTTGCCACTGATTTCCAGTTCTTGCCTGATTTGGCACACCTTAGCCTTTTTGTTTCTGGTTCCCTTCCTTAAGGGTGGCTTCTTTAAAGTCACCCTTCTAAGGAGACCAGTTCTGATGAGACTTCGGATGCATCTTTGAGGTCCCATGTCAGGTCTTTGCTCAATTTCCCCTCCTATTTCTTAAAACCATCACTCTCTAATACTGCTCATTTTCTGTATTTATTTATTTTTCAAATTTCCTCAAATGTTCTGAGCACACACTGCATACTCAATAATAAGATATGCATGCACTTAAATAAAAAAAACACATTTTATTTGATATAATAAAAAGTCACACATGTGATAATTATAGCTTATAATAGTTTGTTTAATTATAAAACAAGGAAAAATAGAAAAGTTAACCTCTTTACCTCTGAGTCTAATTTAATTAGCTTACCAGCTTGTGGGTGTTTGGTCCTAGACATTCCTCAATTTAATTAAATATTGGATTTGCACCATAAAAGAACATTATAAGATAACTCATAGCATCATCCTGTGTTGTAAAATATTGCCCTGTGGGACCCTAGCTCAGTTTAGAATTAGGATTGGGATTAGGATTGTTTAATTTTACTGTGCTATCATTGTAAAAAGTATATGCTGATCAGCTGGTCTTATATCAGTTTTTCAAGATGCTGTGAAAGTTTTTAAGAAGAGGAACAATGTTGAAATAATCCAACTTTTTTCCCTCCCAAAATCTGTTTTCAAAACCTCCTCAAACAGAAAGTTAGATGAGCTGCTGTAGAAGCTGTGTATTAATTATACATTACATCGACGCAAACAGGCTTTTTCAGCCCGGGTCCAGGCATGTCGTTGCCCTAGTTTGTCTTCTCTGAACTGCCACCCATGCAGCTCTTCGTTCATGACAATGATATGTTAATGAGGGGAAACCAGCACCGCGGACAGCTCCCATTCAGCGGCTCCGCCCCCTTCCGCGGGGCTGCGTGTCGCGCGCGCAGCGACCAATAGCCGCCTCCACCTCACTTCAGCAGTGAACACAACAGAGGGAGCTTCAAAGAGCTTGCCGACCCAGAAAGGACAGGAGCGCTCCGGCTGTCATGCGCTGCGGTTGTCGGCTCTGCGGACCGAGCGACACTTGGCTGGAATAACAAAAAAAGAAAAAACAAAAAAACCTGCTGCTCACACTTAGAAAACGATCACGGTGCGCGCGCTGAAAGCCAGAGGGGAAAGACTGTGTTATTACTGCGAAGACTGAGAGAAAAAAATGCTCTTCTAGCGCGAGCGCGAATGACATTATCGCCTGCGGTTTTGCTTCAGTTTTTCTCGAACTTGGAAACATTTGGACGCAGAAGAAGTTTTTTTTTCTTTCTTTCCGTGTTTACCTGACGTTTGTTTGTTTGTTTGTTTGTTTGAGTCGCCCCACTTGGAGCCGCTGAGGACGAGAGATGGAGAGCGAGAAGTACTTGCCGGAGCTTATGGCAGAGAAGGACACGCTGGATCCGTCTTTTCAGCACTCCCTCCGGCTACTGGATCAAGGTAAATGTCCGTGATTAAATACTGAGGAAAGCAGTTCAGCTGCGCAAGCCTTTATCTGTGTTCAGCTTTAACGGTTATTTTGGGGAGCTGCAGGCTACATGAAACTACCAGTTTCTATACTTCAAATCAAAAGAGAGGTTTTAGGGGTCTAATTACAATTTCTGTCTTTTCACATTGAAATACAAGGGCCTAGAGGAGTCATTAAAGATTTTTAGACCTCACCTTCAGCCCACAGGTTAAAAACTTTAAATTTAATTGAGCCAACCATTTATTTAAAATTAAATTCTTACTTTTACCTCCTCTTAATCACTTTTATTTTCAAGTGTAAGTTCTTACACAGTGAATGTCATCATATTTACTAATTTAATACGGAAAATTACAGCTTTCAGAATCACTTCACATCCTAGTGTCTCCTCCATCCCATGCAGACATGTGTACTCAGCAAGTGTACAGCAATCCCACTCTTGTTAAAAATGTGCATGCATTTTCCCTTCTTTGAAGAGGCAGACATGACTAAAACGGACTTTACAAGAGATGGAGCTGCTCTCCACTGCGCAGCCTTCCTGCTTTGAAGCTTGTAGAGATTTTGCAAACACTTCTTCAGACGTGGCCTTGTGGAGCCCCTTATGTGGGAAGTGCACTGTTACAGTATCAGAGTGCATCCTTCAAGTACCACTCATGGGCTTTGTCGGGCATCAAGCAGGCTGCTGCTGGCTTTAAAAGTAACAGACAAGGAGTATGAGTCTGTAAGCGGTCTTGTTGCACTGTAATTAAGTCTGTTGAATCCCTGCGTGCAGCTCCTGCTGCTGTTATTATTCTGACAGCCGTGTCTCCTCGACTTCTCAAACTACAGGACCTCAAGGGGTCCATAAAAGGGTTCCAAAGGCCCCGGCGAAGTCAGGCATGATTTAATTTTAATGTTGTTTAGTTTCTGAAGTCACAAACAGAATAAGGTATTACAGCGTTCTCTCACCCTCAGTATGGATATCCAGTCACCTCAGATCTTAATCCAGTTATGATATTTTTTCTTATTCTGCTCAATATCTGATAAATTAATCAATTATGCTGCAGCATAAAATGTCAAAAATGCTAAAAAAAAATATCATAAAAGTGAGTAATACTGAACTCAGTTTTGCTGTGCATTTTGAAACTATTTAGAGATCCTTGCATGTAAGTGTTAAAGACTCCCATCCACAGAAAGCATACTGATAAACATTTAAAGAAAACTACAGCTTTAAAAATGTGGAACATGCATGGTTGCAGTGCAGGGAATGAAATATTTAAGCTCCACTGATTCCAGTTTTAACCATTGCTCAGTGTACACTCAGTTTTCTTTTCATCTAACCTTAGTCAAGTAGAAAAAAAAATAAATAAAAAAAAAATACCAGGACTCCTGAGATTTGAAAGAAACTCCAGGCCGGGACAGGAAGCAGTGGCAGAGAACAATGAAGTACAAAAGTCTTGAGATGCCTCTTATTTCCTTGACAGGAAAGCAAGAAAAAGGAAATATGTGTAAACATAAATGGAAATACAGCATATAAAGTAAAAACAGTAGAATTGTAATGACTGAAATTAAATAGTCTGAACCCTCCTTAACATGCTTTCCTCTATTTTTTAAAAGACATCTCCAGGCTTCTTGAAGGACTTTCAAAAACTCTTCTTTGGAAGTTTCTGCCTTTTGTTCTGTTCTTTGATGATCCCACCTTCTTCAGCGATGTGGAGGATTCATCATCAGACCTGTTGCTGCTGATTTAGTTCAGTTCTTGTGCCGTTTGGCATAAATCAGCCTTTCCTTCTCCGCTTCTCTTTGTTAAGAATAGCTTCATGACAGCTCTCCTTCAAGAAAACCTTTTCTGATGAGGTTTCAATGAACAGTAGATGCATCAACTGAAGGGTAGATGCATCTCAGGTTTTGTGTCAGATCTTCGTTGAATTTGTTCCCATTTCTTGAGGATACATTGTTCATTTGTTCTGTATAGTTTTTTTAGGCCCCATATTTATTTTTTTATCTTCTACTTTTGCCATTTTTCTAATTTTTAAAGGACGGTATGGACATCATGCTGAGATAAGCAACGTTTTTAACTAACAGCTTTTTGGAGAATAGAATAGAATAGAAAATACTTTATTAATCCCTTTGGAGAATCCTCAGGGAAATTTGGGTACCAGCAGCAATACAACACCAAACGGTAAAGCAGGATGAGCACTAAGATATAATATATACAGGTAATAAGTAAAATAGAGGCAATAAGGTGTAAGAAGTATAAAATAGAATGCAATAAAAAAGATAAGTTAAATAAAATAATATAAACAAGCATTGCACACCTTGTCTATAACCTTGTTTGTGCAAAATTACTATTTTCTGTCAAACTGTGTAATCTTTGGTAGTGTTTCATGGAAGCAACTGAAGAAATGGGAAAAGATTATGTGTTTTTGCAACAACCTCCTGGTAACAGTGAGAAAAAAAAGCATTCCTCTGTAAGTGGTGAGCCTCAATAACTGGACTGAAAACATAAACTAAACTTGAAGAGGCAGCCAATGTCCCAGTATAAACTCTGTAAACTTGGAGAAGCCCAATATTGGCCAAAAACCGGTTTAAAGAAGCATTATTGAACCCTGTCAGATTTTCACAGTGAGGCTCTCCTTAACGTTGGCAAAGTCGGGATCCATCTTGCGTCCTGTCTCTTCTCTGAGCTCTCCAGCCAGTAAAAGTCAGTCCAATGTTGATTCCTATCTTATCTTTTGCTCCGTCCCTTTCCGTCTTTCTTTTCCTGACTTTCTCCAATAATGTCTTCTTTGGGTTCTTTGATGATTTAGTCATGGTGCACATTCAAATCCGGCAGTGTGTTGAAATGCAGTTGCTGACATGTAACGCATTGCTGTAAAGCAAAATGCTGATGTATATTGATGCAGTGTCCAGGCAATTTTATTTATATAGCACATTTAATGTACAAGACAATTCAAAGTGCAAATATAAAACATTAAAAGTGTCATAGATGGTGCAAACAGGCATTAAAAGGGGCTATAAGGCAGCAAGAAATAGCAAAAATCATAATAAAATCATGAATAAAAAATATTGAAAGCAAGATAAGTTAAAAATAATAGGTAATAACAAATAAAAACATAACAGGTAAAAATAACAGGTAGGGGCATGAGAAAAGAAATGTTTTTAACCTGGATTTACGTGTCTATGTTTGGTGAAAGTTTAATCTCCACATCAGTTTGTTCCACTTGTTTGCAGCATAACAGCAAAACACTGCTTCTCCATGTTTAGTCCGGACTCTGGTCTGGACGTAGCACTTTTCATAATCAGTGCGTTGTTTTTTAAATCTAGGTCAGAATTCAAATTTCTTTTCCTCTCTGAGAGCAGCGAAGAGCTAATGCCAGCTGAAAGACAGAAGTTGCACCACACAAGTTCTTGATAGTTCTACCAACTTTTAGCAAATTTTTTACGAAATGGAATGAAAATGATCAAAGAGCAGAATGTGAAGTCTAAAAAAGAAACACAAACTCTTCATGTAACGCTCCCGGTAAAGTTAATTTCTGATATTTCTACTGGTGGCACAGACTGCATTTGGACACTGCAGCAGCGGCAGAATTAATCCATGACATTTTATTAAGCAAGCAGAACTCTGTGGCACACAAAATTTGGCCGAAACAGTCTGCTGCAACTCCAAAACTGTAAATACTGTTATCACCCGCTTACACAACAGATGGAACACGATGCAGCTTAATAGAGCTCTTCTTCTGCCATCTTGCTGATGAGTCCTGGACTTGATTATGCAATTGGCAGGGGATGCAAAGGAACAGAAGCCGGAGTTACTAGAGTTACTATGTGCAAATAAGCAAATGTGAGATTACCCCAGGTCTGGAGAG
The DNA here is from genome assembly GCA_026261665.1 of Melanotaenia duboulayi. Classification (NCBI taxonomy): domain Eukaryota; kingdom Metazoa; phylum Chordata; class Actinopteri; order Atheriniformes; family Melanotaeniidae; genus Melanotaenia; species Melanotaenia duboulayi. The sequence continues at coordinate 6,055,898 of CM047991.1, read as the reverse complement.
ACTTCCATTCAGGAAAAAAAAATTAGGAGGCTTGAAAACTCAGGAACGGGGCGAGCTGCTTTGATAAGTTTGGGCCATTTGCAGGGCTCTTCTCCCACATGCACCATATCTCTGCTGTGTGACAAGCCTCATACGGCTAGCAGCAGGCGCACAGAGCCGGAGGAAATCTTTAGTCAAAATACAAAACCAGATCAGTGTAGATGGAAGGAACAATCACCAGCTGCATACTAATGAGAAACTTTCAGGTATGAGAAAACCCCTGTGTGGCATGAGGTGCACCTGCCTTTTACAATAAATTAGCACTTAGCTCCACAGAGGCCTGCAAATAACAATTATTTCCTCTGTGGACGGCATTGTTGTTTCTAATGTGAATGCTCGTTCAGTAGTCTGACAGGAAAATCTTCACTTTAACTTTCTTATTTGCATTCTGCTTACCTTTCTCCTGTGATACAATCTGACCCACTGCATGCCTCCTTCCTCTTAGTAAACAGAGCTGCTCTTGTTTTCTTCACTAACATGAGATGGAGAAAACGAGAAAGCCATGTTTGCAAATTACACTGCTAAAGCTTGCGAGATGTTAACGTAGAAAACTGAAAAAGAGATACAGTATGTGTGCAGGCTTTGTAAAATGATGCCATGTGGGTATGCCTGTACAGCAGATGTAGCATGAAGCAGGTGTCCAAAGTGAAAGCTTTGTTTTGTTTTTGTTTTTTTAACCGAATAGCCGTGTACAATATTCTCTATGAATGTTTACTAATATGAAACACTGTTTAAACTGCCTCCTTCCTGCTGAGATGCTAGCATTAATGTTTTGCTATTAGGGTGAGCTAATTTTTTTCTCACTATCCTTTTATTTTAAACAGATCCAAACTTTGGACTGTTTTTGTCTTTGCTCCTTGTTTTCCCCAGTTGCCTCCATCATGCTGTCTAATTGAACCTCATTCAAACGTGATGCAGCACATAAACGCTCTGTGTGACGGTAATAAAACACAGTGACCCCTGAGAAAAACACATTTGTGTGGATAACATGAAACATCATAGCAGATCTTTTTTATTGAGGATTTTTTGTCATCATGTAATTTGAGGAAACCTAGAAAATCCTTGCAGTGTTGTATAAAAACTTATTTGAGTTGTTAATTTTTGCCTGTTTTGAAGACTTATTTGGAATAGAAAACACATTAAAAACACATATTTTAATATTTTAGATAGTCCTGAAAAAAGGGGCTTTACCCAGTTTCATCTTGTGGATGTCCACCTCAGATCTGAGTACAGTTTACTCTTTGAGGCTCATTTCCTCCTAGCAACATGGCATATACTGCCACCTGCTGGTGACATTATGCATCCCAGTTTGTTGTTTTCAAATCAGTCACAAAATTATTTTTCTTTATTTACATTTTTAAAGATACTTTTTACAATATTGCTTCTGATTTGCTTCTGTTTGCTTCATGCATCTATTGTTATGAGACAGCACAATGAGTACTGTCAGAAAATAAAAATGTCCTTGCCTTAATTTCTGCAGTATTTACTTGTAAAATAATAGAGACAATTCTCAGCTTGCAGCAGCCAGACAGACATGACACGAGTGAGGTCATTATGGTGACACAATTTAACTGAAATTCTCCAGAGTTTGCTTTTGCATTTAATGCTGGTTGCTTTTCTTTTCTTTTTTTTTTCTAAAGAAAAAGTATGTGTTGAAGGATGGCTGTAAGCAGGAGCGCTGTGGGGAGATGCTGCACCGTTAGTAATGAGAAAAAAACATTTTCAGTTTTTCAGTGGAAGTAAATGATATCCAAGTATTGATTATTAATGATACAGGGAAATGTCATAAATATATAAAAAATACCCAGTATTGACTGAATAATGGACAGAAAACCAGTTCATCTTGGCCTAAAACAAACAAAAAAAAAATTAATTTGATGTTTGTAACTTTTTTGATAATTTAAAAAGCTTTTGTTTTAAAATAATCAAAGATTTCTTTGTCAAGGGGATGAAGTTTATGTTCAGAACTGAGAGAATATTCACAGGTTCTACTGCATGAGATAGTGGACTATATGTAAAAAACACAGGCTCAAAAAAAATTAAATATGTAAAATTCATGAGAAATGTGAGAAAAACTCAGTGAGGTTACCACAGAAGTCTGTAAAATCTAAGCTCAGGTTTCAGCTCCAGTTTCTGCCTCTTGAAAGTGTAAAATTCGACTTCATATTAGTTACTCATATTTTCTATAGCATTTTATGATCAAATATAAACAAGCAAACTAAAGAAACAACGCTTACTACTTACTGGAAGAAAACAGGATGGGAAATTAAAGTTTTAAAATGTGGCCGTCTAGCAGCCACTGACACATGAATATTGAATTTAGCCGTCACACAGTAGCAGAGGAAATCATTATTTCATGGCTGAAATCAAACCAGGAACTACGTCACCAGAACTGTTCTGGTGGCAAAAGTGAACTTCCCAGTTTGAGTTACACATAGCAAACTATTTCCTTTCTTTCTTTTTTTTATGTGTTTTTATTTCATGGGTTTAGGGCCCTTTCTGTGATGTGGAAAATACAGATGGAATTGTAAAATTGAACAATGAAACTACAATCAGTTTTGTCCGTTAAAATCAAGCGAAATGTGTTAATATGTGGGTGTGATGTGAGTTTTTCATCTAAATGAACAAGAAAAGACGAGTCAAGCACATTTTGACCACTGCAGTGTGACATGACCTGATCAAGTCTCCCTCAGAATGTCAGAGATGACCCCAAAACAGGCAGAAACGCCCACATTACCCAAGAAATTAAGAAATTCAGTGCTAAATGGATCCAGATTTGTATGCATTTGTTCTTGGTGAAGCTTTACAAAAAAGGAGGAGCGTTGCTGGAGTGTGTTTGAGCCGAGGCTGTCATGCAGAAATTAGGTGGGAAAAAAAAGAAATAATAATTACTTATTCACATAACTACTGATAAGATTAGATTATTAGATGATTATGTTCCCCACGGAAAAAACATGAGGTCACACGGTAAAAAACAAAAATCATGAAAAAAAAGGGAATAATAAAAACAGTTTTCATGGAGTCTTATTATTTAGTATTTGCCATTTTGTCTTTTAATTGGTGGTATTTGAGGTAAAGCTGTTTAATTCAAAAGATATAATAGATGAAGACATGGATTCAGTGTTTGTCTCACATCTAAAATGAGGTGTTTACATTTTTTACTCGACAGCAAAATGCTTAAAATAGACATTTTGATGCCAGGGCTGATAGACTGTGTGATGACAGGCTAACCACCCACACCGAGAAACATCTTAAAATAATTGGAGCAGTTTTTGGTTAAATTGTTCAAAGAAATGCAATCCTAAAGAGAAGAGAGCAGATGCATTTATATTTGACTCAAAAATGTAAAAAAATAGGGATGGAAGGCATTTATAAGTTACATAAAAGTGCTGTAAATAACAAATATTTTAAACATGATATTCAGATTCAGTCTTAACTGTTATGCTTTTCAAACCCTTTGTTTACATACACATTTTTTTCCCTGAAGCCAACATTATGTTTTCTGCACTTATCTCTGGCTCCTGATCTTTAGTTTTCTCACATTTGATTTCTTCTTATTAATTCTGCATGAATAACTGAATGTCTCTGCTTTAGGTTGAGACTGACAAAAGGCACTAAAACTAATTACATTTGGGTTCATGCTTTGTAGGATTTGCAGTTTTAAAAGCTTGAGCTTGTTCAGGATGCGGCTGCAGAGCAGTGTGCACCTCACTCTGAATGCTTCAGGACCTCTGGCCTAGTTTGGACATTATAATTCCTACACACACACTCCACATCTAGTGCTTTTTTAATTGGATGTTCCACAGTAGGAGTCCTGCACAGTGTTTGCATTACAGTAAGACTCTCAGCTATCACACCTGAGAAAGAAAAACAACAGTAACAAGAGAAAAACGTACATTATTTGCAATCTGAGCAGGTGGAAAATTAACCTTATTTTATAAATGTTGCTCCTTTGGTAATCCATGCATTTCTGTCTCATCAACAAAACAGGGGGGGATTTTTAGCCATCCCTGCCTTTAGTGAAAGTGTTGTAGGCTACTGTACTGCCCAGAAGTGCATAGCATCAAAGGTAGATCAAATCAAAGGTAGATCATTTTGTTGGGGAAACAGTGCTTCATAGTGGTAATGATCTGCGGCCAGCTGACACACGGAGGAGGTTAAAGCACAGCCACGTCTCCAAATCTGTCTGCAGCTGACACCTCAGCGGCGATTCGACCTGCAGAAGCGGCGAACTTGCGAGCAAACCGCACGGATGCAGACAGAGGAGCTTCAGAAGCACATTTTGCCTTCAGAGGAGAGCTGCTGAGTGGTGGTGTGGCTGCGAGGTGTTTGCGGAGCTCTGTCTCCTTTTGCAGCAGCTCCCGCTGGAATCCTGGGGTGAAGTGTGGGGCAAGACTAAGCAGTCAGGCCTCAGCTAGCACACCTGACAGCACCTTGTTTGCAGAAGTGAAGAGTCGCACGGCTTCTTTGATTTTATTGCTAATACAGAGTGCATGTTCTTGCTCATTATGGCAGCAATAATGAGCTGATAAGGCTATGATTTCAGTCTAATATAGCTGCATCACATTACAACTTATATACAGTTAAAATGCCAAACCTGGAATATCTGTGTAAGTTGGCTGCTGCATGTACACAAACAGACCCACCAGTGTTCAGTAAGAAGGGCTTAAAGATGTTATTACATGACTGGAAGCAAACCATGTGTTCTAGCATTTACCTGGATTATCAAAACAACAAAAGATGCTAAACAGATAAAAAAAAATAAGGTAACAGAAACATAATTAAATAATTAAAATGCATTAGTTGCATTTTATTTGATCTTTTGCTATTTTAATTTTGTTGCAAGAATCAGATTGTTGTCCCCATCAAGGTTTATTTTTTCAGAATCAGTGTCATTGAGTTCACTTTAACGTCTGATATCTGTTGTTTTGCCTCTGTGTCGTAATGCTTCCCTAAAGAATCTCTGCTGTCTAGAATTTTTTTAAAAGTGTGAAATAAGAGCAGTCCAATAGCCACTCCAAAGTATGAATGGGTAACCAGGGTATTAGAAAAATAGCATTTAATTTCATCGTCTGCTTCTTCTATTTTATCATTTTCATTTTTTTACGTTGAAGATTTAGCTGTTTTTAGAGAATTTCACATTTTACATATTTAAATCCTGCTGATTGTGCAGGCATAAGAAAACACAGAGTTTGGTTTGCCACATAATGTCTCATGAAATGTAAATTTAACAAATTTTCTTCAGTCTTTTTTCAGAATTGTGACAAAAAAGTTAGATATCTCACAGTGAGATCATTTAACATCTAATGTTTCAGCACATTTTCTACTCAGCTCATATCACAAAACACAATATTTGCAGGATCCTGTGCAGCTGCTGGCTGGCTGGTTCTTTCCTTGCACCTCCATCATCGTCCTTGTAACCCCATCACCGTATTGTACGGCCTCCATCCAGCACTGGGTGGGAGGCTTGCCTTGGGCTCACGCTTGCTGATTTAATGTCGGGACTGTCAAATTTCCATGTTGAACAAGCAGCTCTGGTATAAATGCTACATTCATATTTCAAACACCTCAAAGATGTGCATTCTCTCCTTCTCCACCTGTAAGCATATATTGCCAAGGGCTGAGGTCTATCTGAGAGGAGACTCAATTAAAGCGTCCAGTCAGGGCAGCTTTAATAATGCAAACTGCACTTGTTAAGGCTGAAAGTGGATATTCTGTCTCACTGGTAAGGAGATCAGAGATGCTGAAGCTCTTCACTGGTTTTAGATTTTAAGATCATGCTCTTACTGCAAATCCATTCTTATTGTAATATCCTTTTATTCAAAATGTTATATTTAATCTTACTTCAAATAAAAACAGATAACACTTAAAATATGCATGTTTATAACTACACGATATGTTAAATACTTTCAATAAATCTAACTGGATGGACACTGATAAGAGCTCTTGCCACAACTTCTACTGTACATTGTTAATTCTTCCTTGCCTGCATTGTTTATGGGGATCTATTAATCATCATTTCACTGGATGATAATGCTCTCCACACTGCTGCCCAAGACAAGGCACAGACAGACCTGGATTACACCAGATTATTTCGGAAAGTGGTCGAAACTCCCAACTGTATCGGTGCGTTTGCTGCATTTGTGAGACAAAGGGAGATGGGGGAATGTAAAAGAAAGGAAGGGTAGGAGTGGGTTGGTGGAGCTGTGGAGACAGTATGAGTGCCTTTCCCCGGGGAAAGGTTATTTGTGAGGGAATGGCAGCAAAGTCAGTAACAAAAGGGAAAATGCAATCCGAAAGGGGGGGATTGATGTGTGCTGTTGTCGACATGTTGGAGAATAGAGGGGTCGAAATAGGCAGTGTGTTACATTTATGAGGAAATCTTTTTGTATTTCTGATGTTTTGTTAGACTGGTGTTATTTCGGGGAGAGCATGCAGAAATTAATTGGTTATTCATTTTGGACATTTTGTAAGCTTTCCAAACACACCCTGTTTGTTGCATATGTACAGTAACGTCCCTTTTCTTCACGAATCAGTGGAAAATCAGACGCCCTTTCAGCCTAGTTTCTTTCTTCCTGCACTGAAATGCACCATTAGAGTTAATATTTGACTTTGGAGTTGCTTTTTTTATTGAAGGGGTCCTTTCTGTGTCCCTGCTTCACCTCGATTTCCCCTTGACAGCCAGCGCCTCCCTCTCCCTCTTCTTTATTTATGTCGTTTTGTGTGGTTGGCACCTCTATAGAGAGGATTGCTCTGGATTAGCTTCTCCGCCTTCCCAACTGATCTGATCCATTTTGTGTAATCCAACTCAATTTAATTATGTTTATCGTTCCACCTCACTGGTGCCGAGGAGCAGCAGCACACCTCTACCGAGATAAGCCCGGGGACCTTGTGCCTGTTTGCTGGCAGAGCGTCTGCCTGAGCCTGTTGCTTTATAAACAGATGGTGTAAGCCAGCTACACACTCGGTAAACAATGTGTTAGGTTCAATATTATGCTGTGGAGCACCCCTCAAATGTCAGTGTGACATGATATAAATATCCAAGGTTGAAGATCATAACCTCATTTTTTTTCTTCTTGTTGGGTGGAGGATTTGTAAAGTTTAGTAAGCTTTCCATCCCTCACACCCTCTGATCTTGGGAGCATTAATCTGCTCACTTTGTATATAGTCTACTTCATTACTTCTGTGAGGCTAATCCTCAGCATGAAACGTGAAACGCTCACAACGAGATCCAGTAATACTTTCTCACAGTTTTACAGCTTTAGAACTGACTACGAGTGTAGTCGACTACTGACCACTTTTTTCCCTCTGAGTTTGGACTCTTGTGTAGTCAGTGCATGTTGGATTAAATGTATTGAATCCTTTTGATTGGTAGTGGCAGGTTTTCTGCAGGACTGTCCAGACTTCATCTTCTACACTATCTCTGACATTTCCCTTTGGGATTAATAACGTATTTTTCATTTAATTTAATTTCTTTATATATTGCTAAGAAAATGGGCAGTAATCATCATTAATGTGTGCATTCCACCCACAAAAGTAATTTCTTTTATTTTTTTAAGATTTTGCAGACTCTAATGTCTTTCATTGTAGAAAGGGGATTCAAACTGGGCAGACTTTTTTCAAGCAGCTGTAGGCTCTGTATAAGGGACGGCTGGCCTACCAGGTGAGTTAAATTCTGCCCCCGCACGAGCATTAAGCTACAGCATAAGCATCATTTTGTCTTGTTTTTCCATCTAGTGTTTGATGGTTTAGTAAGTAGAGCTGTGGTAAACTGGCTTCAGCCCTCATAGTGTACGTCTAACTTTGTTTTCCAGTTGAATGAAGTACCGCCATGCTTTCCTTTGTTTTGTTGCCAGTGGCAACATCTGCTCCGGTCTGTTGTTTCTGGTATAGCTGGAGAAATATTACCCTCATGTCCCTGCCTAGCAAAACATAACTCTACCCCTGCTCAAACAAAAATGTGTCAACTTTTAAAAATAGTTGTCTACTATGTGCACCGTTCCATCTAGTCAAATTATTGATTAGTCTTGCACATCCCATGTATATCAATTGAAACATAAAGTTTATACTGTAAAGCCAAAACAGTTTGAAAGTCAAAATTTAGTCTGAGAAACTTTATTGTTTAACACAACCTAAACCGTCTTAGACAAGCTTTCCTCGAATGTCTTCAGCTCGTCTTCAGGAACAGTTCCCCAGGCTTCTTGAAGGAATTTCCTAAGCTCTTCTCTGGATGTTGGCGGCCTTTTTTTCTGTTCTTTGCTGATCCCACACTGTTTCAGTAATTTACTTTCCATCAGACTTGTTGCCACTGATTTTCAGTCCAGTTCTCGTTTCATGTGACACACCTCAACCGTTAGGCTTCTTGACAGCTACCCTTCCATGGAGACCATTTCTGGCGAGGCTTTGGGGATCATGGATTAACCTGAAAGTCCAGACGTATATCCTGTGTAGGTCCTCTGTCATGTTTTAGCAATTTTTTTATTTTTGTTTTGTTTTGTTTAGATTTTTTTAAACGTGTCATTTCAGACACTGTTCATCTGCTGTAGACAAGGCCTGCTGTAGGCCTGACACTTTTTTGTTTTGTCCTCCACTTGCCTAGGTTTCTCAATTTTTTAAGGACACAATACGTACACCATGCTCTGATATAAAGATAAATAAAGGTTTTGTAGCTAATAGCTATTTGGAAATTAACTTTGCACAAAAGTAATATTTTATCTCCATCAAGCTGTGTTATCTTCAGTATTTTTCATAAATACCTCAAGAAAAATGGGAACAAACAGTGTGTCTTCGACAAAACATGGAAAAAGCTCCTATTTAAAAAAAGCTTCTTTGCTAAATTCTCTGTGTCGACAACACACGAATGATTCATAGGTTACGGGTAAGTGGCTTAACAAATAACAAAACACTTTTCCTTGAAAACAGTCATGCCAAGGACTGGAAATGATAAAAAAAAAAAAAAGACTGTGTCCCAGAAAAACAAACAAAGAAAGAAACCAACATAAAAACTCTGGTGCACCTTCAGAAAGTCTGGAGAACTATTACTCAAGAGCATTTTAGAAAAAAATTACAGCAAAATCTGGCTGAATGGAGGAAAAATATACTCACATCACGGTATGGGTGAGGATGGTCCAGTCCAGTTTTAGACTCTTGACAGCTGTCTTTTGTTTAGATTTCTATTCTGTATTTAGACACATTTTTACTGAAATATAATTTATGAAATGAACCTTATAATCAGTATCTTGAACATGGATACTGCAGAATTCCTCTGAGGACAAATAAAAAACTATTTTTCAATCAACCTAGATTCGCGTTAAGTATGATTTTGATGTAATGCAATGAGGCAAAATGCTTTCTAATGCCATTATTCTTTCATCAGTGACTGCTAACAGTATTAATTTTCTTGAGTGGGGTCATGTATTAAATGTCCAGCTCACCTTTTGAAAACAGAAAAAGGACGACAGGCTTCATTGACGGAGGCCATGAATCTTTAATGAATGAGGATGCTGGGATATCAGTAAATGAAAGTTAAGTGAATTTTCTGGGTTTTTGGAGCAGGAAGAGTTACTGTGTAATGCACCACGAGAGGAGGAGAGATGGATGCTCATTTACCAGCAGTGCTGAGAGACCTCTCCTCGTCTTCTGGCTTGTGTGCCTTTGCTGTGTTTCCCATCTTTATTTTAAGAACCTGATATTAAAGCCTAATTGTGTTCAGATCTTCAGACATCTCCTTCTGTTTCTCACATGCTGACAAAGGCATTAAAACAGAATATGATGCTCGGCATAATAAGTAATTTGCTCATTTTACATGACTTATCCCACCTCCTTGTTATGATTAGTGCAGCACAGTGACCAGATGCTGCATTTCTTCTGTTTTCTGTCAGGCTGTTTACTTGTTGCTGTTGTTCCACTCGGCTGTAAAGGATTCATTAAGGCTAAGAGCAAAGCCATAAACATGGGGTCATGTAACAAGCCCAGTTATGCAGTTTCTCCTAGGTAATGAAATCTAAAAAAATACGTCTGACTACTGTTTTCTGACACTCACACCAACAGCCCCTTCACCATGCCATTTGGCAGCATGTCTTGCTAGTTTGTCCCAGGATTTCCTCAATGAGAGGCTTGTTAAAGTTTGACCTGGAAGAAGATCTCTGTGCTCGTTAAATTTATATCATTTCTTGGTGGACATCATTAGTATGAGGAAAGACACACACACACACACACACACATATATATATATATATATATAGATATATATATAATCATCAACAGAACGAAAGCCTTGGAGCATACTGAGAATAGGAAAGCTGGAGAAAGACTGTGTTTATTATAATAATCTTTAGTTAAAAGGCTCAGCTGATATTTAAACAGATATTATCTTTGAACCACTTTTGTCATCTGTATGCTGCAAACCACGGGAAAACCAAACATCTTCAATATAAG